>CM040406.1:76279032-76496532 GCA_022702515.1 Ilyophis sp. 1 JC-2022
GTGTGGGTTCATAAAGACGGGGCGTGGTCAGGTCATCTGATCAGTTTGGGACAGACTGTATGCAGCATCTGGAGGTGACATGACATCGTTGGCCACAGGCTGCCCGTGATTCGTCTGGCTCGGGCAAACCCCGGAGTCTCCCCACATCATTAATTACAAGTGTGTTTTATTAATGGGGAAATTGGACCAATTCAGCTCCGGCAAAATGAGTCGATAAAGTAATTACTATGAATGAAAACCCACCTCTGTGGAGGAATTGTAGGGGAGCAGCTTTTTTAAAAATATAAATAAATAAACCAACAGAGGCATCAAAAAACCGTGATCGGAGACTTTTTAAATGAAGCTCTCCCACTTGCTGCTGTCCTTTACGGCCTTTAAGCTACGTCTTTGGTGGCTATACGCCTACTTACATGTGCTGATTTTGCTAGTTATTGTCAGAAGCTAAAATGTCGGAGTTACGAAAGCACGGCAGCGGATCACAAAAACAAAAAGGGAAATTAAAAAAAGACATTTGTGAACAGGAGTTGCTAAAAGAAAAATCCCCAAGCAGCACGTTAGCTTCCTCCGTGAACTGAATTTTACGGACATAATCAAAAACTACTCTGCCAGGAAAACAAGATGAAAGCACTTCTAAGACCATTGTTAATTTTTTTTGTTGACGCTCTTGCTTTATTTTATTAATTGTCCATTGGTTAGGCCCAATTGGAAATAGTTGGCTGATAGCCCAGTTGTTGCCCTGGTGGTCAATTCAGTTGAAATGAATGTATATTTTCCATCCATCTTTTACTAATGTGTAATGCTTAGACATGGCTTTTTGCATTGTCTGGTCAGGCCAGGCGAATACTACACAAATCCGAACCAAACCTAGAACCTAAAATTCTTAGGTACCAACTTTTACCACTAGGTGCTGCTATAACAATAACGTTAACCACAGTTAAGTGTAGCCTACAGTTGCAAGGCTAAGAGACATTTTCTTATTTTGGTGAACTTATATATATATTTTTTCTGACTATATCTTTTCATAGATACCATCTTTAATCAAGGTATTATGGTTAAAAAAAAAAAAATTAAAAAAATAAAAAATAAAAAAAAATTTTGTGTGGAAAATCTCGCATTACATTACATTACAGTCATTTAGCAGACGTTATAGACATGTTGCTTTGCAATTTTGTGGATGGTTTTAAGTCTCCCGATACACGACTACTTTACAAGCAAAGCCTACATGGGCTCTTGTACTAAAAAAACTGCATTTATGGTGAAATGTGTATCGACGTTCAATACTTCCCCCACCGTAACCTAGCCTTACCCTGCAGTTGGTTCACCCTGCGCCTATGCTTGTCTGCCACTTCCCCCGTGTACCACTAACACAAACCCTTTATGAATTGCCCAGGGACTACAGATTAAAATAATCCCTAATGGCTAAATCTGGCACGTTTATTAATCTTCATTGTCTTTTTCTTAAGTAAATAAAATTTCTAACGATGGTCCTTTAAACTTAAACATGTGGTGATACTCCGAGCTAGGTTATGCTGCTGTCAATGCCTGTGGCCTTTCTACGCTCTTCCAGACTTGGCCACAGCTTGACTGCCCCCTCTGTTCAAGGTCAGCAACAGCTATTTCTACATCACCTGCAGAAAGAACATGGAATCAAGTGGACCAACCAAAGTGACCTTCAGCACTGAATCCCTGAATTGTGCAGGATGCACATTCCGGGATCCTCCTCGCTCCGTGTTCTCGCTAGTATAGAACAAGAAATATAATGTGCACTACAGGAGCTTTAAGGAAACAAACAAAGCTGAATCTCTATTCTTACCATGAACTAAATTTTGATTGGGTCTATGTTGTTTGTCACCAAGAATCTCTCAATACGAAAGAAACTGTGATAATACAGGGCTAAGCGACCTTGATTTCTCTATTGCATCCCATATCAATCGCCCATTGATTACCCTCTAAAAGGAAGAATGAGAAATTTGTTGAGCCATATGATGGAATATACCAGCGGAACCAAGTAAGCCGAAACACAATTCTCTATTGTGGTTGAAGGCATATTGTGTGCATAACAGCGGCATTGTGTCGACTGGATATTACCTAGAAGCAGAGGGACAAAGAGAAGCCATCGGCAAGAAGTATGCTGTGCTGACAACAGGACCATCTCGCAGACCAGCTCCGATGGGAAAGTTGACCAATCACGCTCCGGCACTTCTGAAACTACCAATGACAAAGCAGATGGACATTGTTGGATTCACAGACAGTTGACAGTGTCATAATTGACAAACTGGTAATCTGGGATGTTTCCAAGTCAATTACCACAGTGTAATAATAGCAATTCACTTAATTGAAAAGCAAACACTTTCTCTGCTAAATAAATTGAATAAATGAAATGCAACAACTCTCTCATGCATTTTTCTTCAGTTGATTAGTTTCAGTTCAACAGTCTTTGATATTAAATTAACTCCCCCATCCCATGTAGACATGTCTTTTTTTCTTCCCAGGGCGAAATACGCCTATTGCATCATGACATTTTTCATATCCTCTTCACTGACTTAGAAACTTTGTCAGAAGATCAACACAACATGTTTATCACTCAGTTTATTTTTGTTCCGGGCACACCACCATGGACGTTCCATGTTTTTATTATTATTTAAAAAAAAAAATGTATTAGTTAATTTGACAGGGATAATGCACATTAATAACATTTATGCAAATATGCCAGCGTTAGCCAGGGGCTAATTTTCATCGGTAGTCTCTGGGCTACATGTCTTTGGAGTGTGGGAGGAAACCAGAGAGTGCCTGGAGAAAACCTACGCATACACGGGGAGAACATGCAAACTCCACACAGAGAGGATCCAGCCCGGCCGGGACTCCAACCTGGAACTTCCTTCTTGTGAGGCAACAGTGCTATCCACTGCACCACCATGCTACCCTTTTCCATGCTTCTCACCTGAGCTGCTTTTCAGTCTAAATGCATAAATTCTGACCCGTGAGGATGGGTTTGTGAGGATCTGTGAAGCTCTGACTGCGTGAGAGGTTGGTAAGAAGAGTGGAAGGTCAGTTAGAAGAGTGTAAGAAGAGTGGAAGGTCAGTTCGAAGAGTGGGATGTTGGTTACAAGAGTGTAAGAAGAGTATAAGGTCAGATAGAAGAGTGTAAGAAGAATGGAAGGTCGGTTAGAAGAGTGGGATGTTGGTTACAAAAGTGTAAGAAGAGTGGAAGTTCGGTTAGAAGAGTGGAAGAAGAGTGGAAGGTCAGTTAGAAGAGTGTAAGAAGAATGGAAGGTCAGTTAGAAGAGTGGGATGTTGGTTACAAGAGTGTAAGAAGAATGGAAGGTCAGTTAGAAGAGTGTAAGAAGAATGGAAGGTCGGTTAGAAGAGTGGGAGGTTGGTTACAAGAGTGTAAAAAGAGTGAAAGGTCTGTTAGAAGAGTGCAAGAAGAGTGGAAGGTCGGTTAGAAGAGTGGAAGAAGAGTGGAATGTCAGTTAGAAAAGTGGGAGGTTGGTTACAAGAGTAAGAAAAGTGGAAGGTCAGTTAGAAGAGTGTAAGAAGAGTGGAAGGTTGGTTAGAAGAGTGGAAGAGGGAGGCCAACTGGCAGGATGACTCAGCACTTCTTCCAGGCTCTTAATAAAAGAAACGCCTCCTGTGACCTCCTGGTCGGAAGCAGGAAAGCCAAACAGGCTCTCTAATTACTGGGAAAATATTGCGGCCTCACAGCCGAAGCATTCATTTATTCATTGGAAACAATAGCTAGAAACATGAAAATACACACACACACACGCACACGCACACGCACGCACTCGCACTCGCACACGCACACACACACACACACGCACACACACACACTCACCCTCCATTAGATGCATACATATAAACACAGATGAACAGAGACAGACACACACGTTAAGACAGACACACATTAAGACATCACACACCAACGGCACACACACATGACCCAAACGTAGATATGTACATGACATGGACACACCTTACTGGAACGTACATTAGAATATAAAACCACACACTGGCACACATATCAACATGTGTCAAAGTAGCACACTACAGTAAGGAAAGAATAGCAACATTATTTCATTCCTTTCTGGAATTAATAAGTTTGCTATTTTCCCCACATCTTTCTTTATCTCTACCTGCGATGTGAGTTTAAACATTGTTTATCCTACTGAGCCAAAAATAAATCAGTGAAGTTGGGAAAATACATTTATAAAAAAAGTCTGTGTTCTGGGTTTTTCTTCGCCTCCGTAAAAACCATTCACCAATGCATTTTTACAGCATTTGATCTGATATTAGATTCTCTCGATGCGATTCCCTGTCTTACCCCCCAAAAGAACATTGAAGCGGAAAAATCATTCAACATTACCATGGTGGGTGAATTTTAATAGAATACATCTCTCTACATCTTCAGATGGCTCCACAGACTTGACCTTAAATTTCCTGTGCAATCAGTTACCACAGCTGGACCAGGAAACTGGGGATCATGTGATTCTTTAAGTTCACGCAGTGCAGACGTGATTCTACATATTAATGTCTCCTCACTAACTCCAGCCCTACCGATGGCCCTAGGGCTCAATCAGATCTTTTCTATTTTTTGTTGAACCCCCCAGAGAAAAGATCTTAAGTTTATATTTTCAGCCTCAGTCAGAACTTGTTGATCATGTCATCCTCCGGGTTTAAAATAAACCCAAGTCTTCAGTTATGCAAAACGGAAAATTGCTCTTTGAACATTGCCTGATTGCCGCTGCATGGAAGAATCCAACTATTTTGAGTCCAGATGTTTGCTTCTCCCCGACCCCCACCCCAAATGCAAAAAAAAACCCAAGATGAAGACCAAACAAATTATTCAGGACTTTACAGTCTACGCATGAGAAAGCTGAAACCTCCCTCAAACTGCACTGCGCTTCGACACTGGACCCAACGCGGCTCTCACAACCTGGGCAAGTTCACTGGTCTGCATGGCGTTCAGATAAGAAACACATAGATAGTTCTGCAGAGGTGAGAAACAAGTGAAGGTGGCCTTCCCTCTGGCTGTTTAGAAGACTTTATTGACTGCAATTCTGAGCTACTTATTCCATATCATTTTAATAGGCCCTTCATAAATCATCCGGTTGTGTGGAAGGAATGTGAGAGAGGCTTCATCTTCAGGTGGCACAAAGCCCTCGCTGCTAACTTTGCGGCGGTTAACCCCGGCTCTCGATTTCAAGTTTAAATTAAACAGAGAGCGCTCCTCTCAAATCTCTTTAAGAGCCACCTCATCTGCAGCCATGTGCAGAGCGTCTGGCATACGAGTGCATTTTGAATAAGAACACTTTGAATAAGCCCAAGGATTTGCATGAGAGAACGAGAGAGAAAGAAAGAGAGCAAGAGAGAGATAGAGATAGATAGAGAGAGAGAGAGAGGTGGGCTTACCTGTTGAGCTGCCGTAATGTTCGGGAGATTACTTTTTGTCTCCCCTGTTTTTCAGAAGCTGTCCCGAGCGACTGTGGTGTCTGGAATGTCAGAATGCTGGTAAGATTCCTCTCTCGCTCACTCCCTTTCCATGCTGAAGAAGATGTGAAGGGGAAAGGAGGGACTCGTCTTTATTAGAAGATGGACGACAGAAAACAGCTGACAATTAAAAACAACACCACCCCCCCCTTTTAGAAGGTGCTCTGGGAGAGAGACTGAATCATGACCAAGCTGTACTGCTTTCACGTCTTATTCTGCGCGTCGCTTAAATTATCCAAATGGAACATATAGTAATTGTGTCATGTTTTGACAGTACTGTTCAAAGCTATGGCTTCATTGAAACTTGTGGTTCCGTTTCCCCATAATAAATCCTTTTTAGGGGGAGAGGTTGAACTCTCAAAGGTTGACGTTGATTAACAGTAAAAATACACGTAGTGTGTAGGTGGCACTTCAGTTGGTAGTTTGTAACATTTAACAGCAGTTTGTAACAGCAGGCGGAATTTGGTATCCCCTTTAATGTATATATTGAATATTCTTGGGGGGTGGTGGTGGTGGTGGTGGTGGTGGTGGGGGTGGGGGGGGGGGGGGGGGTGGTTGCACTAGTGAGCAGACTTTATACAGAATACATTTTCTCTGAAGAATGTTTGATTTTCACAGAATATCCAACATTTTTTCCAATTATACGCCTCTAACCGGATGCCGGACACAGGTGCCTGCATGCGGTCACACATTGATTCTGCTCCTGCTGTGGTGGGATGAGCCAAGCGGCACGTCTGCATTTTAACCCTTTGAAGAGTATGTTTTTTAAAATGTTTTTTTCTCTAAATTCTAAGTTCTAGGACCACATTGCTTTCAATTACCAGTAGTGATTGTTACGTCAGCATTAGAATGTTCAGGTAAGAACATTCTAATCACGTAGCTGTGATCTCACACCTTAAAGGGTTAAAGTTGCAGCAACTGTTGTTTGTCACACGTTTTACCTCCCATATGAGTTCTCTTAGCGATTTCTTAGTTGATTACTCACTGTTTGGGTCAAACAAACATAGCTGCTCCCTGAACAGGAGCAAATGAGTACTGATTGGGAGTCACATTCTCCCTGAACAGGAGCAAGTGAGTACTGAGTGGGAGTCACATTCTCCCTGAACAGGAGCAAGTGAGTACTGAGTGGGAGTCACATTCTCCCTGAACAGGAGCAAGTGAGTACTGGGTGGGAGTCACATTCTCCCTGAACAGGAGCAAGTGAGTACTGGGTGGGAGTCACATTCTCCCTGAACAGGAGCAAGTGAGTACTGATTGGGAGTCACATTCTCCCTGAACAGGAGCAAGTGAGTATTGATTGGGAGTCACATTCTCCCTGAACAGGAGCAAGTGAGTACTGATTGGGAGTCACATTCTCCCTGAACAGGAGCAAGTGAGTATTGATTGGGAGTCACATTCTCCCTGAACAGGAGCAAGTGAGTACTGATTGGGAGTCACATTCTCCCTGAACAGGAGCAAGTGAGTACTGATTGGGAGTCACATTCTCCCTGAACAGGAGCAAGTGAGTACTGAGTGGGAGTCACATTCTCCCTGAACAGGAGCAAGTGAGTACTGGGTGGGAGTCACATTCTCCCTGAACAGGAGCAAGTGAGTACTGGGTGGGAGTCACATTCTTCCTGAACAGGAGCAAGTGAGTACTGAGTGGGAGTCACATTCTCCCTGAACAGGAGCAAGTGAGTACTGAGTGTGAGTCACATTCAGCACATAAAAACAGAGGGAGGGGTGGAGAGAGGGAAATAGAAGAGGTTAGGGATGGAGGTAGAGGCAATGAGCAGGCCACGGGAGAAGAAGGCAAACAGAGGGGAAGACGGAACGACGAAGAGAGCAAGAAGGGTGTGAGAAAAAAGCAGAAAAGGCTTAACGGAGGAAGAGAGAGAACAAAAATTAAAGAGAGCGGAAATAGAGGAAGACGAATGGAAAAGAAAACGGACATTCTGGAAAGGGAAAGAACGTGAAAAGGGAAGAAGGTGGAGAAGAGAGAAACAAAAATAGTTTTCAATACAAAGAAAAGATGGCGAGCAGGAATGAAGGCAGGAGAACTGGCAGGAGAAAGCAATAAGAGATGCAATAAAAAGGAGGGCAGTGGGCAGAGGGGTCAGAGGAGAGGCAGGGAGACGAGGGAGGAGAGGGGGGGGGGTCTAGGTCGCTGTCTGAAACGTGACAACTCAGACTGTGCTACTTGTCCAAAAAAAACAGAAAGAAAAGTTTAATTATGAAATGCAAACGGCAGCTTGGGGTTAGAGGCTTAAAGAGCGCGTTGAGGCGGCAGAGAGATGCTTTCATCCCATATGTGATCTATGCCAATAAAGGATTTAACTCTTTCATAACTCTGGTCATGTGGGACTGGGCGTTTAATTAGAGAAAAATGCCCTGTGACCTTGAGGACTACCAAGGGTCAGGCACACCCGCATTGTGGTCTACACACATGCTGGGGACTGGAATCAGATCAACAACTGCCTTCCACCACCCCTCCACCCACCCCTCCACCTCTCCACCCACCCCTCCACCAACCCCTCCACCTCTCCACCCACCCCTCCACCCACCCCTCCACCAACCCCTCCACCTCTCCACCCCACCCGCTGGTGGCAACCTGCCGTTTATTCTTTCGCAGCATTCCGTCGGCTCCACCCCCAACTCGAACCCGCCCTATCCGTAGAGTTTTGACATTTTTCATTAGTGGAGGGGGGTCAAAGGTTCTTTGGTTTTATCAATCTGGGCCTCAATCTGGGCCCCTCTTCCCCCACATCCCTCCCCCGCCCAACTCGGATGAATAAAACCGCTATCCAGCACATCTGGAGATGTACAATCACCATCGGCAGCTCACCCTGCTGTGCAGCAACATCTGTCTCCTGCAAGCTGGCGGGAGTCTCCCTCCTTTCCTCAAACAGAGTTATAACTCCCACCCACCCAACCCCATGTGTATTCTTTAGAGCGGGATTGGCGTAGCGAGCGGTGAATCTACTCCTTCCTGATGGTCTTCTATGCTGGTTAAGGTAACTAACTCCAGGCCAAATGTTGGAGCAGGTGGGTGTCCCGCTTATCTGCGTTAAGGCGGCTTTGGAAAGCAGGAACACCGTCGCCGGCCGCGCCCGATGTCCGCCCGCCCCGCCCCGCCCGCCCCGCCCCGCTCGGGACGAACGCCGCTTAAGGCACGGGGACGCCAGCTGTTGGCGCCCGATTGGCTGGTTTTAATCCCCGGATCCCCGTATAACCCATCCTGTACCCAAGCTGCCGAGCGGCAGAAGCGTGTTTCCCCGGCCTTTGATCTCGGGAGGGCCGCTACTGATCTGTCTTCGGATTGGTCAGAGGGACCTGATCTGTCCTCGGATTGGTCAGAGGGAGGGCGCGAACCAAGCCTCTCCAGAGGATGTCAGATGCCAGTTTGTGGATTCAGAATACCATCCAGGGTCCTGCTGTATGAGGGAAATGTTTTTAATCCTCTCTCTCTCTCTCTCTCTCTCTCTCTCTCTTTCTCTCTCTCGAAACTTAAGCGCGCCACAAAGATGGGTTCAGGTATGACATCATAGGCGCTGGAGCCATGTCAGGGTGGGGGGAAGGGGGAAGGTATTCGGTTACCCCGGGAACACGTCTCGTAATTCAGCCAGGTGAAATGTAGAAAAAAAACCGCTGACAGTTCCGAGTCTCCTCGTTTGTCCAACTTGCTGCTTATTGTTATGCCGTGTTTTTCATGTCCAAAATGTACGGCCCACAAAGATTTACTCTCTCTCTCTTCCCAGCGCCCCCATTCATCAAGATAAAGCACCAGCAGCAGCACACAGAACCCTCGAGGGCCGGGGGAGGGGGTTTCCAGGTCAGACAGGTGAGACTCACAGACACACCGTCCGTCTGCCCTCAGGCGTGTAACACACACTCAGGTTAATGTGTAGTTGTCAGCCATTCTATTAAAGAGAGCAGGGCCTTGAGCTTAGAATAGTAAGCACTACTGAGCGGGACAAACGTAGTAATATCAAAGTGCTCGGTGGATCCACGGTACATAAGTTGAAGAGGAGGACAAGACAGAAATATGCTTTCACACTGTGATGGAGGTCGCCGAAGCCAGCACAGCCTCTGTTTCTGCGCTCCATTTCAACAGTAAGTAATATTGTACGCCTTCACAATAAAGGCCTCTTAATCTTTCTCTTTCCTACCCACTCCACGGCTTAATTTTCTTTTTGGAAAACGAAAGAGCCTTGCTCAACATGGCATTGATTTTCTAGTCTGCATTGCCCTCCCCCCCAACCCCCCCACTTCTCTTTCTTCAATAAAAATGTGCTAAGAAAGAAGAGTGGAGGGAGGGGAAAAAACACAGTGTGCAGTACAGTCCAGACAAGCTTGGCTGAAAACGTAACGTGATAAAGGGCCCTTTTTTTTTTTAATAGAGATGGAACAGACAGATTACAAAATGCACCCGGCTAAACCCACAAAAAGCTCTTTGTATAAAACATACAAAGCGAACTGGAGGAGGAATAACATCTAAGGCATCCGATGAAACCCTAAAACAAAAGCGATTAAGTAGGGAAATGGCGGTTTAATAACATAAGCCTCGCTGTCTATTATCTTCCGTCTGCCACCCACGCGTACACACACCTCACGTAACAGATGGATGTTAGGGTCTGTTGAGGTGGGGTCATCAATCTGTCCTTTTTAAAATCTATTTTAATTAACATATCAGAGATAAAAATCACGTTAAATTCTTCTGCGTCTATTGGTTGAAAATCAGCGACGCGGCACTGATCCCAGATCAAACAAACAAACGCGTTAGCCTGCTGACAGATTGATGCAGTCAGACATATGTAATCAAAAACCGAAATAAGGCAAAACAATTTCAAACGATAATTAGTTTCTGCTATGCTGCTGTTGACACGAGGGGACAAAAATAAGGATCGGGGCGCAAGTTTCGGCCGTATTCACGCCCGGTTGATGGGCGCGTTGCTGTGGAGAGCCGTTTGCCCCCCACTCCCCCTTGTCTGATGTCCGCGTGGTCGTAGCAGGGGCGGGCGGGCGGTTAGGCGTGCGGGTCGAACGCCCTTACACCTGCATGGAGTCAGTGCTTGTGAAAGGGAACCCCGGCAGACAGATGGGCCCTATTGTCAGGGGTGTGGCGCGGAGAAGAGCGAACAGAGAGCGCGTAAAGTCTGTCCCACTGACGGGGCGCAGATAGGAGGCGGGGCCACTTAATAGAGTCCCCTGGAATGTCTGGTCCTCGTTTTTAATGAACCCCCACACCAAAGGCTTAATGAACCGTACTCCCCTTGCCAAAACACAACCCCCCCCCGACCCCCACCCACTTGACCCGGGTGAACCCCACTGCTCACACTCTTCCGGGTGGTATCCATAGCGACCAAGGCGGGACTCCATTGGTGTGTGCCAAAGTTGGTGGAAACAAAAAATTTGCATAGACAGACTTATACTAGAGATCACACACAGTCGATGCAGTTAAAACAATAGACAGTGATGTGTGTGTGTGTGTGTGTGCACGTGTGTGTGTGCGTGGTTTATGTGCTGGTGCACGGGGTGGTGGTTACTGTCTCTCTCTTTTTTTGCATATTCCTTTTCTTCTTTGTAATCCCAAACAAAAGGGGGCGGTTGGAGAAAGCTGGTGTCCTGACAAAACCAGTCCATTTAACCAACCCCCCCCCCAAAAAAAAAACACACGCACACACCACCCTCCTCCATCCAAGCCAGTTAAGTACTCTTTGTGCAAGCAAGGCCTCGTCATGACATAACACAAGCCTTCCCCCCTAGACAAAGAGACAGGAGTGTGTGTGTTAAAGACTAATAAAGCGCCTGGGTTTCTAATTAACCAGCCTTTGTTTACATTCTATGGCGCTGAGTATAAACTCAATATGGTATGGAATGCGTTGGATGTTATGCCTGCATTTACATAAGAAAAACAAAGAGCTATGGGGGGGGGGTTCTCAACATCAAACAAGATTACTGCTCTGCCCGCTGCAATTTACGAGAGCCGCATTGTTCCTTCAGCGGAAAGAAAGAAGCGGTCCCGTCAAACGATACCGTACCTTTTTGGCTCCAAAACCAAAACTAAACTTTAAACTAATGAGATCCAGGTCTGAGGCCTACAGCGTGTTATATTTGAAATGAGATGAAGGTGGACCATCGCTGGCTGTAAAACGCTGGCGGCTACATCCAATGAGCAGGTTTGGAGTTTC
Source organism: Ilyophis sp. 1 JC-2022 (assembly GCA_022702515.1). Taxonomy (NCBI): domain Eukaryota; kingdom Metazoa; phylum Chordata; class Actinopteri; order Anguilliformes; family Synaphobranchidae; genus Ilyophis; species Ilyophis sp. 1 JC-2022. The sequence continues at coordinate 76,290,693 of CM040406.1, forward strand.
ATCATAGCACACTCCTGTCCCCTTGCTCTGGTCACTCTCCCTGTCAATGATGCCCTTGTATCCAAATCAAATGTTGTATGAACATGAGGCCTCTCTGAAAAAATGTGCTTATTATTTGTCACTTTTTCATATTTTAGAACCTATAGGAAATGCATATTGCAATAAATAAGAAATGTTGTTATATAAATAAGTTAAGCATTATTTAAATTGTAATAGCTTATAATGCAGCTTCACAGATGGTGATCTTGTTACCAGCAAGAAAATCTAATTCAGCTGCCAAATTGCAGCATATGTGTATATTTTTTAAATTAACATTACAGAATACAAAATCTTTGCATATTTAACACTTTTTTAATTGCAGAATTGTCCTCAACAGTCACAATAACTCATAGTATCTGCTAATTTCACATTCAAAAGATATTTACATGCACAGAATATAAGACAAGGTTTTAGCTTTAATTTAATTCAGGTTTTTCTGTGAACATTACTTGTTTCTCCCATAGGAAGGGATTGGGAGATGCTATCTTAGTTAATATTTTTGAACCACAAAGTGTCCTTGCTGCGCACGTTACAGGAAAAGTGATCAAAGCGCTTTAACAAAATAGTTGTTAGGCCTTCCCAGAATGCATTGCAGAAGCAACTCAAACCTGACCTGCAATTCTACCTCAGGAGCTGCATGGCTAGCAGAATTCTGGGTTCTCAGTGATAACAGAAGGCAACTACATTTACAGGTATGTTTGGATAAGGTGGGGTGGGAGGAGTGGGCGGGGGGGGGGGGGGGGGGGGAATAGGGTTACACTAGACCTATCCATTTTAGAAACAACACCAAGCTTATATATTTATGCACACTCCGGTGAGCCTTAGATTAGACAGAAAGTCAGCAAAAACACTCTGGGATCGTAGGCTACATCTAAAAAATTATTTTTTTAAAAACCAGTGGAGGAAACTTCAATAGGTAATCAGCGTTGTTTCACAAGCGCTCAGTCCTAGGCTCGGCGGTCTAATGGTGGCATTCATTACCGCGGCTGTTATAATAAACAGACAGGCCCGCACAGAGAGCCGTCGTTTGCTGAAATTAAAAACCGCGGAAACAAACAGTTGCCTGTGCGCCCCTAAGAAAAGAAATAAAGCAATCAGGGTTATTCAAACGACTCGACGCACTGCGTAAAACGCTGCGGAGGCTTCTGTGCGTGCGCATTCGTAATGAGGAGGGGGGTCAGTGCGTGTGTGCTCTCTCTGGCACTGTCGGGTCGGGGGTGGCTCTAACACGCACAGGGTAACAGTGAGAGAGAGAGAGAGATGGGAGGGGCTGATGAGCGCTAACAGGTCAGCATTCCTCTGCAATCTGACGGCTAATTGATTGGAGGGCCGGTGCGGCTGAGAGCTTGCGTGTGTGTGTGGATACGTGCCAGATGGTTGCAGGGCTGTGGCTTGACTTGTCTGAATGGGCCCCCCTCTGTCTGCGCCTCTCCCTCTGGCTGTTAGGTGCCATGCGGGGTCACGGTTCTTTTTTTGGGGGGGTGTGAAGACAGGGGGAGGCACTGATGCAATTTCGGCACATGCCGCATCACTCTGCCAAATACACACAAAAGCCAGCACAGTCTTCAGCCGGGGACTTTGTTTTGTTGCTAGGGCAAATTCTGTGGAGGTGCCTTTTGTGATATATTGGGAGGAGAGCTTTTTACTCCTTTTTAAACTAAGCCTGCCACAGGATGGAAAACTAATTATAAACGTGGAGGGTCTGCGAATCGCTGAGCCACCCTAAAAAGACCCCGGAATATTGTGGAGTTTAGTAACCATGGTGATACACTGATAATCCTGAAAGTCTATCTTCATTCAAACCATTAATATTCAAATGAATGTAAATATTCCTTGATATCTCCACTAAGTCTAAATTGGATCACCAACTTTTTATAAATATTCAAAGAAACCTTTGGTTTTTGGAGATGAATAATTATTGGGGAACTAATTATTAATTCATTTTTTATAATTGCTTGCCACAGCATTTTCAATCAAAAATACAATCTGGTGTCAATGTCAAAAAATGCATAAACATCTAGGTGTGCCGTTTTGCATTTTGTAATCTTGCACTCCTGGCAGCTAATGTAACTTCCACAAGGTTCATTCTGTAGACCAGGGGCAGGCAACCCTTGTACTGGAGTGGCAGTGACATTGCTGGTTTTCTTCACAAGCTCGATCACTAGATTTTGATGGATGATTAAAAGTCTGAGCCGGAATAATCTGAACGGGGAAATGCTGAGTGCCTCCAGCACGTGGAAACCCACATTTATTAAACGTGCCTAATTAAAATTAATACAGTTATACAGTTATTGCTTTGGATGGAGCAAAAACCAGGACCGTCTCTGGCACTCCAGGACCAGGATTGCCTACCCCTGCTCTAGAGCCTTAAATTGAGCTTCCCCCATAACCCAATTCCCCATTCCCCTCTGAATAACATTTATGGTGCATCCCAATACTCTGAAAATGCATGCTCCTTTCTTCCACTACCACCTCCTCTCCTCCGTGCCCCGGAAACGGATCTTTGTGTTTTAATCTAATGTTGCTGATCTGGCTACATATTACTTACAAATAGTTACAAATTGATTACTTTCTCAACGCAAACCGCAATGTCAAGTACATTGTATACTGGACATGCAACTACTTGTACTCAAAACGTTCAGGCAGTTTTGCATACTTCCTGGGTAGGAGAGAAGTAGGAGTGGTAGTGGGGGAGTGGAGGAAAGGAGGAGAGGAGTGGAGGAGAGGAGTGGTGGGGAGGAGTGGAGAAAAAGAGGAGAGGAGTGGTAGTGGGGGAGTGGAGGAAAGAAGGAGAGGAGTGGTAGTGGGGGAGTGGAGAAAAAGAGGAGAGGAGTGGTAGTGGGGGAATGGAGGAAAAGAGGTGGGGAGTAAAGAATATTGGGACACAGCCTTTAAGAACACAGCTCACACCTCCTGAAAGAACGCACTTGTGAGATTAGAGAAATAGTCTTTAGTCGTATTTTTAATATGCTCAGCGAGCATCCATTTGCAGCGCCTAACAGTCGGTTGTTGATTACCGCATCTAATTTCCCCCCGCAATAATTCATTAAGATATTCGCAAGAAGAGGTTATAGACTGGTTAGAGGTTTGAAACGGATTGTGCTATATGCTCAGTTTTTATATTGGGTTCTTTACAGCACTGCAGGCAGGACTGCATGGATATCACTTCTCTCCAGCCTTTCCCAAGCTCCTCATAGGTGCTACTTTCATATTTGTGTAATGCATAAACACTGTTTCTTGCGCTTAGCGGTAGCAGCAGACCATGTTTAAATGTACCCACCAGAAGCTCACCTCCACTCAAGCTAAGCTTGAACATATTTAAGTATATTTCTCTAAGCATTACTGCATGGCCGTGGAACTTTCTGCGAGTCAGAACACCTGTTGTTCACCGTAAAATGTGGTTTTGCCAAGAAGATAAGCTGCACAACTTCTCCGGGAGATGTTGTAGCAAATTAACAGCCCTTCTATTGCAATCATTTTCACAAAAAGTATTATTCGACAGTGTTCCGGGGAAGGTTTTACGGGGCAGTTGAATGTTTTGTAAAGATGTCGGTTGTTTATTTGTACTGTGTGGTGAAAGAAAATTAAAATTGAATCACCTCACCCATATTTTCAAGTGTTTTATAGAGTACTTGCGCCGGGGCGACTGCAATCAAGTCGTTTACGGGATTCATCGCTGAGGAGGGAAGATTCTTTGCTTTCAGTGCCCATTTCAAACCATTTAGGTTATGACTTTAACGAGACAAATTGAAAAATGTTTCACCCTGTTCTCACCTCAACCCCCCAACACAGCTCTAGGCTATGGGCCTGAAGATGAACTAAAAGGGCCTTTCTTAAAAAAAAAAATTCCTATGAAAAACTGCCTTACATAATTCAAGGCATGTTTGAACGTTTCATAGTGAATGTATGAGGCGTGGTGATGGGGTGGTGGTGCTATGGTTCGGACCGGTAAGACACAGAGAGGTTAGGGGGATCTGGGCGTGCCGATCACTCTTTGGTGATGCAGAATTGGATGGTTAATATTGTAAAGGAAGGAGTAACTGTCTGTGAAAAATTATTAAAAAACAAAAACTTGTATTTTTTTCCACAGTGGTTAAAAAAATTGGGGGCTGGGGTTGATTTAAGAGAGAACGTATGAAGGGGAAATGTTGGTTGGACGCACTGAGAATCTACAAATCAGCCCTTAAAAGATCCATTGTCTTAGTGCATTTCTGGTACAGTAGGTCAAACGTACACACTTGGGTTCATTTTCCAGAAAGCTTAGATTAATCTCAAGTGTTGGATAACTTCCAAAGACCATCCCTTTGGAAGATTAATCACGGTCTTCCTCTAGAAAGATCTATGGTTACAGGGCTACAATCCAGCGAGTTTACTGCATTGAGCACACATAAAAGGTGATCGCTGACTATTCAATTGCACGCTGTGACCAGATTATAGACAGGCGAGCGTATTAGACTGTCATGTTTTGGATTTCTCAGCTGCACGAGGAGGGAGAGTCCTGAAGATTTAATTACAATAAGATGTGTTTTTATTCAACAAAGATGTCACTGAAGCTCAGTCGATGGTATTTCTCTGGGAAATGGCATGGCTTTCCCATTTCAACAGTCTGGGGCGCATGCACGCTGAATTTAAAAATTTAAAAGAATGAAATAACATCGAAGCTCTTGACCCACATAATGTCATAATCGCTGGCTTCCCCTGACCCTCGTCGTAAAACTTTCAAACATGATTTTTCTTCTTTGTCTTGCCTGCGCCCAGTGAGCAAAAGCCCGAATGGAGACGTCTAAAGGGGTGGACATCTAGACGAGAGATGTACTGATATAAATGGACCAGGTTAACCCGATGCAGCTTAGGCTTGTACCTGGATATAACCTGGCTCCATCCTAGCCAGCTAGAAATCTTTCGCTTTTCAACCAAATGTAGCCGGGTTTTCAGCTGAATGCCCAAATGATTTTTCACCGGCTTTTAACCGACTTTTAACCAGAAAAATGTGCACTGGGTATTCACTTTTTAACTCCAGTGTTGAAACATCAACAGAATTAAATGGGAAGGCCAGCTAGAAAGATAGATTGTTTGTTGACATTAATAATGTACAGAAATTATCATCGAATAAATAATAACTTAAAAAATCTGCAAATCAAAAGAAATCGAGCCAAAATAGATATATCTGGTCTGGTTGGAGTTGGCCATGAACAGACATACTTTAGTCGGGATTCATCTCCAATTAATTCTGTCTATCTTGGTAGATCTTGATACAATCATTGTTAAACAGCCTGAGCCAGTCATAGAGTGGGTGGGAAGGGACTGTGAAATATATATATATACACATATGCTGAAACACAAACATGTGTACATGGTTAAGCCTCAAGGTTACTCTGCTATGTATAACACCGTTAAAGGCAAATTGGAAATAGACCTCTGACACAATTTTAACTTCCCTGCTGTAACTGTTGTTTTCAGAGTGTGAAGCGTGGGCAAAGTTTGACCTAAACTTGTTTATTTACCTTGGATTGTGAAGATTAGGGCCAAACCTTGCACAGATGGGTTTCTGGGAAGGACATGACAGGCCTGGTTAGTCTTGTGCTGGAATAAAACGGTAATTAGTCCCTGGGATTCACTGGCCCAGGCTTGTCAGGGGCTGCTTGGCTGGAGTGGACTGGGTTTTAAGCAAACAAACAAACAACAAAAAAGACAAGTTTCTTCCCTATAAAATGGCATTCTCATTTAACTCAGAAAATTACATTACACTTGAGCCATTCGCTCTTTTTGGTGAGTCAATTCAAATTAAAATTGTGCTGGGTAGATTGATGAAATGTGCATGCAGGTGTGTGCGCGTGAGAAAGTGTGTGTGTGTGTGTGCATTTGTAGTTTTCACTAATCTGATGAAGATCTGCTTGGACGCTTGGAAGTTTGTTTTGGGAGTGTTGATAGCGTGCCTGCTTGATTCTTTTTCACATCAGTGCAAATCAAAGCAAATGAAATCGCCAACATAATGCAACAGCACTGAAACTCTCAGACTCATGCAATCATTAGCATCTTGTCCGCTATGAAGCTTCGAGAGCAAAACTAAATTTACTGCACCAGGGAGAAAACAGAGTTTAAATTAATTTATAAAATAAGCAAGAAAGATTGTATTATATCAGCTGTAATCTCAAGCATGTGCTTTTGGGATTAACGGTAAACTACAGGCTTTCCGCACTCTCAAAAGAAACGGTTCCGAAAGGCTGCTCTGTGTCTCCATTGAGGAACTCTATCTAGTTCAAGGGTTCTTTGTTGGGCAAAATGGTTTGATCTGGGAGCTCTGACACTTTTCATACCTACCATAGAGGGTTACATAAAGAACCTAATAGGTTTGAGACAAGGCAAAGAACCATTTTTTTTTAGAATGTATTACAATTACGCTTACGGCAGATCCACAGTGACCCACACAACGGAACTCAAGAGCTCAAGCTTACAGACCTAATTCTGTCATCCTTGCCCTGAAAAATGATTTTCATAACCTTCTGCTGTGCCCTCGATGATGGATCAGGGAAATTTGTCTTCTTCTTCATAATCATTATCATCTTGATTTCTTTCTTACAGTGACTTACAGTGAGACTTACAGTAGGCCACATCACAAACTTTTAAAAATGTTTTTATCCACAATCCATTAAAGCAAGCTCAATTGCTTAGCGAGCAGTTAAACGTTTTTGGGAGCACTCGCCGTTTGCCCAGTTCTGAAGGCGACGCCCTGCGACAGAGTCAAAGCCCAGTTTCGTGAGCACCGCTACATCGCCCTGCTGTCCTGCGACCACCGGGGGCGCTCAAGAGGAGGCGTGAGAACATCAAGGTGCTTATTACTTCTGGCCCTTTGAGCCACACAGTCCCAAACAGGGCCTCTACCATCTGATACAATGTCCAATTTTCACCATCTCTCCTTCCTGGACCCTGTATGCAGCCCTGCTGTTTGTTGACTATTTAAAAGGTCCTACTCTCCTTTGCCAAAATATCTAAATCTGACATTCAGTACATGAGAACAACTAGGCCTTCACAGCAAAAATGGTGGTGTACCTTTAACACCCTAATGGGCTGATTTACTAAGACCTTTTGCATGTGCAAAACCAATAACATGGCCAATGATTGGTCATGGCATTTGCCCCAATCATTGGCTGTGTTATTAGTTTCACGTGTGCTAAAAGGTTTTGCACCCACTAAAAGTCTTAGTAAATCAGGCCCTAAGTAATGTTTTAGGATGTTAAATGTTTAAGATTTACACTGGCATTTTGCTGTGTTAGGAATGTGTGGAAACAATAGAGAACAAATTCCAGAAAGCCCCAAAAATTGAGATTGGCCTGCAATCACTTTACACCATCTAATTGTAATCCAAAAGATCACTTTACACCGTCTAATCTTAATCCCAAAGATCACTTTACACCGTCTAATCTTAATCCCAAAAATCAATTTACACCGTCTAATCTTAATTCCAAAGATCAATTTACACCATCTAATCTTAATCCCAAAAATCTATTTACACCATCTAATCTTAATCCCAAAAATCACTTTAGACCATCTAATCTTAATCCCGAAGATCACTTTACACCATCTAATTTTAATCCCAAAGATCACTTTACACCGTCTAATATTAATCCCAAAAATCCATTTACACCGTCTAATCTTAATCCCAAAAATCACTTTACATCATCTAATTTTAATCCCAAAAAGAAGTCAGGAGAGCTTCCACTGAGTTGAATTCAAAGGTCCCAGGACCTCTGATAATCTGGATAATACAGCACACTGTAGGAGCACGATATTCCCTCCCCAGCACACTGCAGGAGTGCGATATTCCCTCCCCAGCACACTGCAGGAGTGCAATATTCCTTCCCCGGCACACTGCAGGAGCGTGATATTCCCTCCCCAGCACACTGCAGGAGTGCGATATTCCTTCCCCGGCACACTGCAGGAGTGCGATATTCCCTCCCCAGCACACTGCAGGAGTGCGATATTCCTTCCCCGGCACACTGCAGGAGCGTGATATTCCCTCCCCAGCACACTGCAGGAGCGTGATATTCCCTCCCCAGCACACTGCAGGAGTGCGATATTCCTTCCCCGGCACACTGCAGGAGCGTGATATTCCCTCCCCAGCACACTGCAGGAGTGCGATATTCCCTCCCCAGCACACTGCAGGAGTGCGATATTCCCTCCCCAGCACACTGCAGGAGTGCGATATTCCCTCCCCAGCACACTGCAGGAGCGTGATATTCCCTCCCCAGCACACTGCAGGAGCGTGATATTCCCTCCCCAGCACACTGCAGGAGTGCGATATTCCCTCCCCGGCACACTGCAGGAGCGTGATATTCCCTCCCCAGCACACTGCAGGAGCGTGATATTCCCTCCCCGGCACACTGCAGGAGCGTGATATTCCCTCCCCAGCACACTGCAGTAGCGGGATGTCGGCGCCATTAGCTTCTATGAGGGGATGACCATCTGTAGCACAGAGCCCCCCTGAGGAGATACCGGGGGGGGGCACGGAGTCCAACACATGCTGCCCTGTTTTACACAATAATGAACCCACCCTAAGGCACTCCACAAGAGCCGGGCTAATATTTAACTAATAATATTTAACTAATGACTGGATTTCCCCCCATCCTCCCAAGTCTCTCCGCCTCATTCATCCTCATGAAACAAGTGAAAGAAAGAAAAAATAACAATCAATACAATAACTAAATCAGGTGGAGAGAAAGAGAGATGGAAAGAAAGAGAACGAGAGAGAGATAGATAGAGATGGAAAGAAAGAGAACGAGAGAAAGACAGAGAGAGATGGAAAGAAAGAGAACGAGAGAAAGATAGATAGAGAGAGATGGAAAGAAAGAGAACAAGAGAGAGATAGATAGAAAGAGATGGAAAGAAAGAGAACGAGAAAGAGAGAGTGAGTGGCTGGGAGGGATAAATGGAGGAGTGTATAAGCTAGCAGTGTACACTAGTCTCGTACGTCTTGACTGAGAGTTGCTACGTGCTACCTTGAGGGGGTGCGGTTTGGGGGGGGCCTTTGAGTCCGTGATTATATCCGAAGAGGTACGCATCACAGCACAAAACTGCCACTGTGCAAGCTAAAAACAAAAAGCCTCAGTGCTGAACACACGCGTGTTCACGTCCGTGCGTTACGCATTTGTCCGTTCTCGTTCCCTCCCTCCCCACTCCCCTGACAGCCGTTCCAGACCCAGTAAACAAGGCAAGTCTAACAGCCTTGTTAGAATCAGCAGCAGAATGTGGGCACTTGTGCCATAGCCATGGATTAAAGCCACCAGCACTATGAGGCGAGTGCAGTATTAGTCACTTTAATAATTAATCATCCTGTGAGCATGCCTTTTGTGCCATGCAATGACCCATTTTCTAATTCCAGACAAAAATATGTTCTTTTTTTGAAAGGGAGGGGAGTTTGCATACGTGCGTGTGTGTGTGTGTGTGTGTGTGTGTGTGTGTGTGTGTGGAGGGAGGGTGGTGGGGCACAGTTTTCAAAGGAAGGTTTTTGGGTCGAACAATGGCATTTATTATTATCGGCATTCCTCAGTTGACAAACAGGAGTTTTGTGAGTTTCCCTCCCGGTTTTCCTCGGGGCTCAAAGGCTTGGAGCCATGCGGAGAGCTGAAGAATAGAGGGGTAAAAACAGGCCCGGGAAACCGGCATGGGATCTTTCTGATGAAATATGAGCCCCATATGTGGGGTGTCCTGAGTGAAAAGAGTGTCCCAACAGGACTCCTTCAAGCTTTGATACCCTCCACTTCAAAAGCAGATGGTTTATCCCCAGTCTCAAGCTTTTCTACCCCCCCCCCCCTCCCCTCCTTTATCTAATCCTAGCAAGGCCCATTAGCCCCCCGCCTGGATGGACCTACTGTTTCACTTCCACCCTCGGGCCACCACCGCACAGCAAGGCCGCTCCGAGGGTTGCCAGGGCGATGGAGCCTAGTCAAGCATTCACCGTTGAGGGAAGTCACACTGGCCAGGTTTGAATACAAGTCAAGTGAGAGAAAAGATGTTTTCTCAAAGAGAAAGAGACAGAGAGAGAGAGAGAGAGAGAGAAATAAGGAATGGGGTGGGTTCCAAATAATAATGTTTTCTCCGCGCCTTCTTCAAAATTCACAGGTACAAAGCCGTGGCAGCTGCAGGTGGTGAGGAATTATTTTTTTTTCTTTTTGTTTTCTTTTTCCCCCCCATTTTCTTCTTGTTCAAAGCAACAAAAAAGCCATGAATGAGAGAACCTGGAGATGTGGCCTTTACAGGCCCCGCATCAAAGAGGGGAAAAACACAGCCATTCGCACAGAAAATCCATTGATTTTCATCAGTCTCAGAGCTCTGAAAACTATTTAAAGACCCAGATAAAAGAGAAAGAAAAGCAATTCTGCAATTATGTGCGGAAGTACGCAACATAATCGATAACTCATATGCAGCCACATGCAAATAGCTTTGAAGTGCCATATTTGGCGAGCGCCACCGAGCCGGACTGTTTTCGTGGGGTCCTCCGGTCGCAAGAGTTCCGACGGCTTTTCATCGTCACGAAAGATTAGCGGAGAAATGTGTTTGGGCCGGGCCCCGGATTTGGGTGAGGAGCTCCCGCTGAGGCCCAGAGGCCCCCACATGAGGCGCCCCCGGCCCGTTTCGTACTCCCTTTGGTGGCGCGGGGGGGGGGTACACCCCTTCACCTTCATCATGTAGGGAGGGCGGTGTGCGCTGGCATAATGCGTTCCTCCGCTGCCTGCCTTATGATGATTATTCAGGGGTACTAGGGGTAGTTGAGGTAGAGGAGTGTAATTATTTTATAGTGTTCTTTAGGCTTGAAAAGTTGCCTCAGGGCTCCGGACAGGAAGTCTTTGCTGTGCAGCTGTGTGTTGGTTGTAACATGGCAGTTCTCTGTGATGTATTTTGCCGCTGCTATCTTGACCGGGTCCCCTTCAAAAATATTTTTTTTTATCTCAAGGGACTTGGCGGTATAGTAAAGGTTAATAACAAATAATAAAATAAGCGATTGGATGTGACGGCCGAGCGCCTGACTTCATGCGGCGGCTACGGCGGGGCCCCTACGGTCAGACCGTACCGAATCTCCCCGATAACCGTCCGCTAAGAAAGACCTCCCTCTGGACGGCCTGACAGAAATGTTTCTCTGCAACAGGCGCCTGATAAACGATGATACAACAAACCCCATTGCGGCTAAACAATGCCCAGAACCAGAAAGAGGAGACTAGAGGAGAAGAGAGGACAGGAGAGGAGAGGAGAGTAGGGGAGAAGAGAGGAGAAGAGAGGAGAGGAGAGGAGAGGGGAGTAGGGGAGGAGGAGAAGAGAGGAGAGGAGAGTAGGGGAGAAGAGAGGAGAAGAGAGGACAGGAGAGGAGAGGGGAGTAGGGGAGGAGGAAAAGAGAGGAGAGGAGAGTAGGGGAGAAGAGAGGAGAAGAGAGGAGAGGAGAGGGGAGTAGGGGAGAAGAGAGGAGAGGAGAGGAGTAGGGGAGAAGAGAGGAGAAGAGAGGAGAGGAGAGGACAGGAGAGGAGAGGGGAGTAGGGGAGGAGGAGAAGAGAGGAGAGGAGAGGACAGGAGAGGAGAGTAGGGGAGAAGAGAGGAGAAGAGAGGACAGGAGAGGAGAGAGGAGAAGAGAGGACAGGAGAGGAGAGGGGAGTAGGGGAGGAGGAGAAGAGAGGAGAGGAGAGTAGGGGAGAAGAGAGGAGAAGAGAGGACAGGAGAGGAGAGTAGAAGAGAGGAAGAAAGAGAAGAGAAGAGTAGGGAAGAAGAGAGGAGGAGAGAGGTGAGGAAAGTAGGGGGAAAAGAGGAGGAGAGAGGAGAGGAGGAGAAGAGACAAGATGAAAAGAGAGGAGAGTAAGGGAGAAAAGTTGAGAAGAGAATAGAAGAGAAGAGAGGAGACGAGACGAGAGGAGAGTAGGAGAGAAAGAAGAAAGTATGGGAGAAGAGAGGAGAAAAAAGAAGGAGATAGTAGAGGAGATGAGAAAAGAGAGGAAAGAAAAGATAAGAAAGAAGAAGAGAGGAGAGGAAAGAAGAGGACAGGAGAAGAGAGTAGGAAAGAAAGAGGAAAGTAGGGGAGAAGAGAGGAGAGGAGAGGAGAGGAGACGAGAAGAGAAGAGAGGAGAGGAGAGTAGGAGAGAAAGCGGAAAATATTTGAATGATGCAGAAGTTGAAGCATGTAGACATGTGAATGGAGCCAGGGTGGGGGGGGCGGTACACAAAGTGTGCCCGAGGGCATCTCCATCACCCTGACAGCCACCTCCATGGCCCAGCGTGGTCCATCAGGGCGTCCAGATGGTTGCATCCCAGAGCCGGTTGGGAGTCTGTGGCCCTTTATCTCTGGGGTCCCCTCTCCCTCAGTGTCCCCCTCGGGATAAAAGGGACAATGACACGGCTCTGTGTGTGAGTGAGTGTGTGTGAGTGTGTGTCATGTGCGCATGAGTTATGAGATTAACTGTGTTACCACCGACATAGCTCTAGAAGAGTGTGTGTGTGTGTGTGTGTGTGTGTGTGTGTGTGTGATGAGTTCTGAAATGTGTTACCACCAACATAGCTCTATGAGTGTGTGTGTGTGTGTGTGTGTGTGTGTGTGTGAGATGAGTTATGTAATGTGTTACCACCGACATAGCTCTATGAGTGTGTGTGTATGTGTCTGTTTTTTGTATGTGTTATATACAGTATGTGTGCTTGTGAGAGTGTATTTGTTGGTGTGTGTGCATAAAAGAGTGCACGTGTGTAGTGTGCATATGTGTGCACGAGAGAGTGTATGCATGTGTGTCGTGTGCATATGTGTGTATAAAAGAGAGTGTATGTATGTGTGTATATGTGTGTATGAGACAGAGAGTGTGTATGCATGTGTGTATATGTGTGTATAAGAGAGTGTGTATGCATGTGTGTCGTGTGTGTATGTGAGAAAAAGAGAGTGTATGCATGTGTGTGTGTGTGTATAAGAGAGTGTGTATGCATGTGTGCATATGTGTGTATAAGAGAGTGTGTATGTGTGTGTGCATATGTGTGTATAAGAGAGTGTGTATGTATGTGTGCATATGTGTGTATAAGAGAGTGTGTATGCATGTGTGTATATGTGTGTATAAGAGAGTGTGTATGCATGTGTGTATATGTGTGTATAAGAGAGTGTGTATGCATGTGTGTCGTGTGTGTATGAGAGAAAAAGAGAGTGTATGTATGTGTGTCGTGTGCGTGTGCCGTGTGCATATGTGTGTATGAGAGAGAGAGTGTATGTACGTGTGTCATGTGCATGTGTGAGTGAGAGAGTGTATGTACGTGTGTGTGTGTGCCGTGTGCATATGTGTGTATGAGAGAGAGAGTGCATGTGTGTCGTGTTTGTATGTGTGAGGGAGAGAGAGAGCGAGAGAGAGTGAGTATGCATGCGTGTGTGTGTGCCTGTGAGTGAGTGCACATATGTGTGTGTATGCATGTGTGTATGCGTGTGTGAGTGCACGTGTGTGTGTGTATGCGTGTGTGTGTGCATGTGTGTGTGTGTGCATGCATGTATGTGTGTGTATGTATGTGTGTGTATGAATGTATGTGTGTGTGTATGCGTGTGTGAGTGCACGTGTGTGTGTATGCATGTATGTGTGTGTGTATGCGTGTGTGAGTGCACGTGTGTATGTATGAGATGAGTTATGATTGGGACAGTGTTTCCTCAGCCAGAGTAAGAAATTGAAGGCCAGGATTACTGAACCCTCAGCCCTCCCGCCTCGAACGGCTTGAGCAACCGAAAACCCTGCATTCTCTTACCGTCGGCTCCTCAAAAAACCAGCCAATCCCAGACGCAGCTCTTTGGACGGCCTCATAACACAACGCACATCCGCTCTGCCAGGGCTCAAGCAGCCAATCAGAGCCGTGATTGCGCCAGTGGACCATGAGTCCAACGGCAAAATGAAATTTAGAAAAATTGTTTTGATCTCAGCTAAGAATGAAAGTATGAAAAAGCGAAACAATCTCAAGTACGAGAACCTTTGATTTAATTTGATCCTTCTGCGCACGTCGCGTTTTGAGGCGCGGACCCCAGCCGGGCGATCCGGGGCTTGGAAACGAGCCTCCGTGTCGGCCGCACGCTTCACCTCAGGTGGTGTTTTCCAGCTTCGGCCATCTGCGTGCCTCACATTTACACCTCTCTGCACACAGAGCTCCAGGTGCCTCAGCGAGCGTGCGGCGTGAGCCGCCATTCGGGCCCTCTGCCGTTTCATCCTATTTTGGGCTAAATCGGTCGGGGATGACATAAAAGACAAGGGACCCCCCGGAGAGAGCGAGGCCGCTCGTGATGTGATCGCACGCCCGTATTGCGCTCACGCGTGCGTGTGGAAGGGAGGGATGGATGGATGGCAGACACACGCGTGTAAAGGGATGGACACACGCATGTAAATGCGTGCACGAAAACACACAGCTGGCCTGCTCCTCACACCCCATCGCTACGCCGTGGTGGAATGGAAAGAGCAGAGGAGAACTACTAATGGACATGGAGAGAGAGAGAGAGAAAGAGAGAGATATAAGGGAAGGAAGGGAGATAAGGAAGAGAGTGCCATACACTGCCATAAATATAAGGAAATTCGGAATGATTTCTTTAAAAAAACAGCAACAATACTTCCAAATTTTGCCAAACTTTCAGATGAAGAAAGGTTACCAATTTTACTGGGTGAAGGACACACAGCCCCACTAGCTGCTTATAGCAACTTGCCATCGACTGCAGAAGCACACCTGCAGTCAGTTAATAATCTTGTATATCACAAGTCATACATATAACAGTATGTGTATGATGTTTATGTTGTATGCGTGTTATGTGTATATTTGCTAACAAGTTGAGTTCATTCTTATTTGTTTATTGATTATTGTTATTATTATTGTTGTTATTTGTAACATTTGCTTTAGCAACACATGTCATGCCAATAAAGCGCCTTCAAATTGAAAATTGAATTGAATTGAGAGAGAGAGAGAGGGAGAGAGAGAGAGAGAGAGAGAGAGAGAGAGAGAGAGAGAGAGAGAGAGAGAAGGTGGCAAAGAGAATGAGCTGGATAAACGAGAGAGAAAGAGAGAAGAGAGAGAGAGAGAGAGAGAGAGAGAGGGAGAGAGAGAGAGAGAGAGAGAGAGAGGGAGAGAGAGAGAGAGAGAGAGAGAGAGAGAGAGAGAGAGAGAGAGAGAGAAGGTGGCAAAGAGAATGAGCTGGATAAACGAGAGAGAAAGAGAGAAGAGAGAGAAGGATGAGAAAGAGAGAGAGGATGTGTAAGTATTAGAGATTGGGATATAACAGAGGAAGGGAATAAGAGAGGGACAAAGAGAGAGAATTAGAGTTTGGAGGAGAGAGGGGGACGGCAGGTTCCAGCAGGGCCATTAGCCACTGTTAAATAAGGCCCTTCACCTGAAAGCAGATGGTTATTCAAACCTGACCTGCTGCCATTACTGAACATCTCTCTCTCTCTCTGTCTCTCTGGCTCAGCCTGCTCCCTGCTCCCTGTGGCGAGCCTTAAACACGGCGGACATGCTGTTCCTGACGCAGCGCCTCCACCCAGTGCACCTCCACCTGAGGGAGAGAGGAGAGATGTGAAGATACAGTAGCACTGAAAGATCTGTGCTGTGATCCTGTCAGCTCCTGCATTTACTGTGATTCTGCCTCCTTATCACCATGGTGATCCCGTTTCCTCATCACAATGGTGATCCTGCCTCTTTATCACCACAGTGATCCTGCCTCTTTATCACCACAGTGATCCTGTTTCCTCATCACTATGGTAATCCTGCCTCCTTATCACCACGGTGATCCTGTCTCCCCATCACCACAGCGATACCATAATCCTATGGTGATCCTGTCTCCTTCCTTATCACCACGCTGATCCTGTCTCCCCATCACCACAGCGATACCGTCTCCCCATCACCACAGTGATCCCGTGTCCTTATTACCACGGTGATCATGCCTCCTAATCACCACAGTGATCCTGTTTCCTCATCACTATGGTGATCCTGCCTCTTTATCACCACAGTGATCCTGTTTCCTCATCACTATGGTAATCCTGCCTCCTTATCACCACGGTGATCCTGTCTCTTCATCACCACTGTGATCCTGTCTCCCCATCACCACAGCGATACCATAATCCTATGGTGATCCTGTCTCCCTATCACCATGGTGATCCTGTCTCCTTCCTTATCACCACGCTGATCCTGTCTCTTCATCACCACTGTGATCCTGTCTCCCCATCACCACAGCGATACCGTCTCCCCATCACCACAGTGATCCCGTGTCCTTATTACCACGGTGATCATGCCTCCTAAT
Organism: Ilyophis sp. 1 JC-2022; assembly: GCA_022702515.1. Classification (NCBI taxonomy): domain Eukaryota; kingdom Metazoa; phylum Chordata; class Actinopteri; order Anguilliformes; family Synaphobranchidae; genus Ilyophis; species Ilyophis sp. 1 JC-2022. The sequence goes on from CM040406.1 coordinate 76,306,999, forward strand.
CACCACGGTGATCATGTCTCCTTATCACCATGGTGATCCGTCTCCTGATTTCAAATTGATCAAGTCTCCTGGTTTAAAAGTGATTCCGTCGCCTCTAAAACTCATGATCATGTCTCCTGATTTCCAAGCAATCCTGTCTCCCGATTTCACTGCGATCACCGTCGCACTATTCTCGTCATACTACGGACATCACAAGACTTTATAAACAGAAATAAACTGCAGCGCCATTCAGAGTCACTGAGGGGTTGATTCACCTAAAAACCACATCTGCTGGGTCTTCATACCCAAGGTGCTGCTTCTTTCATTAGTCAGCATGCAGTTCAGCTTCATTTATAAGAAATGAACAGCGCACATTTGCTGAAAATGAATTGAGGTGAAATTGCACTGTAATTACACTGAACATGAATGAAATGAGTATTATACACAGAGGGGAGGACGGGGGGTGGGGGGGGGAGTCTTGTTTCGAGGTGCAAACACGAGACGGGCCCAAGAAACCAAGCAACAGCACTTTAATATAAAAGTAAAAAAATACAAATAAAAGGGAAATAAAAGTTATTCTATTCTATTCTATTCTATTCTATATACTGGATAACTGTCATGGTTTCTTTTTTTTTAAACTACCAAATGGTAAATGTGAGCTGTGAGGGTACATTTGTCTCAGGATAACCGCTTCCCAGTACATGGGAAAATTACTCAGCTTATGAGGACTGGACATTAGGAGAATATTAAATTATTAAACAGCAAGTTTTTAATGTCAGCATCTCATGAATTATAACAATTGATATCTATTAGCAGTTCATAACAATTTAAAATGGAAAATATTTAATGCATTCCTTTGACCCCCCACTCCCTCCACACACACACACACACACACACACCCTGCAAACACACCGCTCTTTCAGACACACAGACTCTATCCCCGTCTCTCTCTCTTTCTCTCCGTCTTGTTCCCTGGTTTTCTCGCTCTATGCCGTGGGAGCCCATCCACATGTTCCAGGGCTGGGCTGCAGTGTGCCAGCGCGGGGAGGGGGGGGGGCAAGCAGACATAAAGACCCCATTCTTCCCTTCCCTCCCCGCTTTCTCTTCCGCCAGAAAAGAAGGGGTTGCCAAGGCGATGAGTTTGGTCTGTCTCCCGTTGTGAGGTCTGGGAAAGCTGCAGCTTGCCCTGACATTTACAGAAGTGGAGAGAGGGAGAGAGGGAGAGAGGGAAGGGTGTGTGTGTGTGTGTGTGTGTCGGCTGGGGGCACCGGGGGAGGCCGCTGCACCTGTAAGATCCTGAGGGGCAGAATCCCACACTGAGAGACAGCTGGAAGGCACCACCCCCCCCGTCTTTATCTTCACTGCAGCCTTTCTTCATCCACGCTTCTGCTTTCTCTCTCTCTCTTTCTCTCTCTTTCTCTCGCTCTCTCTCTCTCTCTCTCTTTCTCTCTCTCTCTCTCTCTCTCTCTCTCTCTCGTTCTGATCCTGGCAGAGAGATAACCATCGGCTCTCATGTCCATCTCCTAGGCACTGGCCGGCTCCCGCCGCCCCGGACCTCATTACAAAAGAGAGTCTGGGGCCAACAAAGGAACCCTGAGGCACGCCGAGCCACGCTGGGGCACGCGTGCCTCATTCCACGTTACGACACGTGTTTGCATGCGATACGTTTAAATTAATTTATTATCATTATTCTTAATCCATGATGATTATTCTTATTATTAGCTTAGCAGACAGGCCTTATCCAGGGCTTATGTTTTTTAATGTGTTCTACACATTTTTTTGTGTGCCTTCTTCTTTGGTGTTTGGTGACAGGACAGAATTCGAAGAGATTTTTTCTGCAAATACCGTCCCAGCGAATCTGAGGGTCTCGGGTTTCAGAACCAATTCTGAAATATTCTGCCGGCAGATGCGCCTTTCCCCTCCGAACGCCACCCGAGGTGGCAGAGTGCCGCGTATGTCGGCTCACGTCGTCGTAGCAATGCATTAAAGGGCTGACACGTCTCCAGACCGGTTTGGCGAAATCATGTCGCGTTCAAATGCAATCTGTGTTTTTTCCGGGGTAAAAGGGGGGAGAATAGCACTGTCAGACAGCCGTATCTACAAACGCACGGCGGGCCGGGGAGAAGGCGGCGAGCGCTCGTGTGGACGGAATACAAAAGCCAAGCACTTTCCACTTTGTGGATACTTTCAGATGTAGCAATACTTTTAATGAAACGGTTAGCCAGCGACACAAAAGGGAGTTTGGCGCAATGTGTCACAGCGGCGCTCGCCGTCTTTATGAAGTCGAGTATAAATATGGTAATGCAGTAAGTTTTGCGTGTGTGTGTTTGTTTTTGTTTGTGTGTATGTGTGCGGGTGCGTGTGTGTGTGTGTGTGTGTGTGTGTGTGGAGGGAGGGGGGGGTGGTTACAACAACGGCACAGACTTTTAGCGCAGAGCTCCAAATGAGGCTTGCGCTGTGCGTCGTTGTACTTTGTTGCATTTGAGTCGAGAAGCGGCTCCTTTCAGCTTCCCGCTGATTTCCAAAGTCTAAATGAAGATGAAGAGTGGTACACAGGAATACAAATGCTCCGGGCTGCTGTCATCTCATCACGCTGCCATCGCTCCCTCCCTCCTTCCCTCCCTCCCTCCCTCCACCCGTCTCTCTGAGCAGATTCTTCAGACTGCAGGGATATACTTACTCAGAAACTCAAGAGCTACACACAGGAGCCCCACACAAAGGTCCCCACAAACACTCACACAGTATGAGAAGTGTTTGTGGGGACTTTTATGAGCTAGCCGTGTCTGTGTGTGTGCATGTGCACGTGTGTGTGTGTGTGTTTCTGCATATGTGTGTGCGTGCATGTGTGCGAGTGCATGCGTGCATGTGTGTGTGCGTTTTTGTGTATGTGTGCGCGTGCGTGTATGTGTGTGTGCATTTTTGTGTATGTGTGTGCGTGCGTGCATGTGTGTGTGTGTTTTTGTGTATGTGTGTGCGTGCGTGCATGTGTGTGTGCGTTTTTGTGTATGTGTGTGCGTGCGTGTATATGTGTGTGTGCGTGCGTGTATATGTGTGTGTGCATTTTTGTGTATGTGTGCGCGTGCGTGTATGTGTGTGTGCATTTTTGTGTGTGTGTGTGCGCGTGCGTGTTGTTTTGTTGTATGATCCCACTTTTGGGATAAATCTATTAAAGATGGCAGGGAAGACAAGGCCCAAAAAGCAAAAAGTTGTAAATGCTGTGTGTTTGCCTCTTGTTCCATGAACATTATTTTCAGTCACCAGGAACATTGCAAGAATGCATCTTTTATCCAGAGCGTTTGAATGTTCAACAAATTTGCCATTCCAATATTTTCTGTAGGACCTTAAAATGTTATTGAAGTATCCAATCACTACTTTCCCTCATGGCTGAATGCCAACCATCAGGTGATGTTTTTCAGTAACTTTGTATTCAACATTCCTGGGAACGTTTGTATGCAACATTCCGGGGAACGTTTGTATGCAACATTCCGGGGAATGTTTGTTCCTGTGACTTTTCTGTGACAGAACTTGTGTGCAGCGTCGCCTCCAAACCAAATGGGAAAAGCAACCCGGAACGTTCCCCCAACGTTCTTGAAGTGTTTTGTGTAAGCTAGGTCCCTAGGGAACAATGAAACTTATTTGAATATGAAAATGTGCACAAAAGTTTGATTTGCCGCAGCCTGTCAGGCTTTGCCATTGGCCCCTGGTTCCAACCATCACCTGTGGTACCCCTAAGCTTCTGGGTGAGCAAAAATAAAAAAAATCAGGGGGGTTCTTATCGGCACCCGCGGGCCTTTCCTGCAACCCCACAGACGTTCCAACCTCATCCTCCCCGAAATTAACTTCTCTGCTTTTCCGTCTCAGGGGTCAGTTTTAAGAAATGATTTTTTTTTCTCGAAAAAGCAACCTGGAAGAGCCAGATCCGGACGAGAGGAGAGGGGATTCGCAGCCCTAGACGCGATTATTTCCTGGCGCTAAATTATGTTAATGCATTCATTTCCAAAAGCGCCATGATTATTTTAGCTTCCCCGTGACTGTTTTAGATTTCACTCGCTTGGCGTTTTATGCAAAGTTCTGGAAGATAGGAAAATTCTGAAGATCGTTGAACACTTTGCCCTCTATGTTAATGTGCCCTTGATGTCTATATAAATGCAAATCAAAATATGTTTCTGCCGTTGCATTTTTTTTGTGATATTGCAATTTTGCAAAATTACAGGAAGAAAAAAGCAAACAGTATATGTGTAATTTCCTTCATTTTCCTCGAGTTCCTTCGAATTGTCTTTGTATTGGGAAAAAAAAAACCCTCTCTCTTGCCATTTTCCATATCCATAAAAAACAGCATTCCTCAATTTGTCTCAGAAATAAAAACTAAACGAGGCTTCAGTGACTGGGCTTGCACACACAATCTGAGGCAGCTTTACGGCGAAGCTCCGCTTTGGCCCCAGTGTGAAATATCTTTTTTTTTTTTTTTGGGGGGTGGGTGGGTGGGTTGACAGAGATATCAGCGTATTACCAGGCTGTATATGCTAAAGCATATTCTCTCTAATCCGGAGCATGGTGTAATCGGAGGAGACCGGAGTTCTTATGGCTCTGACAGCATGCCTGCGCCCGAGCGGCCGCGCCAGGGGACCAAGGGACTCTGGGTAATGGGGGTGGGGGGCAGAAAGGGATGATGGGAGTGGGAGGACAGGAAGTGGGAAATGAGAGAGGAAGGTATGGGGCAACAAGAGAAGGGTCAGAGAAAAGAGAGGGTGAGACAGAAGAGGTGCGACAAGGGGTGGGGGAAGAACAGAATGGAAAAGGGATGCCAAGACGCAGAGAGATAAGACAGAGCTTACAGAAGGCACGCGAGAGAGTGAGATAGCAAGGGAAAGAGGGAAAGAGAAGGTCAAAACAAAACCGGAAAGAATAAATATGGTGGGGTTGGTGGGTGGGGAGAAGCGCAGAGAGATTTAAAAGGATTTTGAAAGCTGCAGGGATTTGCAAAAGAGTTTGGGGAAGATTTCTGGAAATTAAAAGGCAGCCCAGATGCGCAGAGACACAAACATCTGCAGCATTAATTACCCTCCGTTCCCCTGTTGGGCCGCCAGGACCACCTGTTTCAGTTCCATGGGCCGTGCGTACCACATCTAGGCTCCTCCTACACCCATGACGCCGTCAGTACAGAAACGACGGCGCGCGGCCTCTCCTTCCCCGACGTGTATCCAATCTGCGAGACAGCGCAATGTGGAGCAAATAAAAAAGTCCTGAGTTTAGAGACACGCTTGTCTTTTATCCCACGGCCGTATCGAGCTCAATGGATTAAGCTTATCACAGGTTACAGACCCAGCACATTGTACTGACTGGCTGCCTGATGTCATAGGAGTCTTTCCTTTCATATCGATTTCGCTGTGAGGTCAGGACGAGCCACACTTGAGAAATCAGCTACTTAAGGGAGTCGGCTCGCATTAAGGGTGTAGATGTCTTTTTTTATCTAAGCGTGAGAAATGGTTGCTCACGATCTTCATAGTGGAGGGGGTGGGGGGTGCAGAAAGAGAGAAGACCTCAGCAGACGATAAGGTCAGGCCGTTACATGGGCTTGGGCGAGATGAACGAGAGAGAGAGAGGCACCATGTTGACGATGCGCAGGGTTGGGTAATCTATCCCGGGGGTGGGGTTAAAGGACTGTGAAAGCTGGGCAGATTGCTCTATGTCAAAAGGTCATGGAAATGGACACATGTAAAGAGGATTAAAAAAAAATTTAAAATGGGTGATGGGGTTGGTGGAAAAGTATTTTCAAATAAGACTGACGAAGCTACGGGCTTACTGAAAATGATCTGGGAAAGCTCCCGGGCGTGGTCAAACCGGGCAGCCATTTTACTGTCCAGCTATGTCAATGGCTTAGTTAAACCAAAGCCCACAGAGAGATACTATTACTACTACAAAACCTCTGGTTAAACTGTTGAGTGGAGATTTAGTAATTAAAGTGTGGAGGGATCGTTGGTATGGATTGAAATGGAGAACATGGTCAAACCCGTGTCATTTCAGCTACCATTTCTTTTACAGAAGCTTGGAGATGTTGTTCGCAGAATGAACGGGAAGAACGGGATGAGAAGAATGTACGAGGGAGAAAAAGAAGAGGAAAACAAAAAACTAAAATAGAAAAAATAATTTCCCTCCCCCTGCCTTACTAGTCCCCCTGTGGAGACTTCAAATTTTTTTTTTAATTCTCCTGACGACGCTGGTTCCAAATAGCCAGACCGAATAAATGAGATTACGGACTTGGACATGGCGGTAAATCTTATCATATGGGAGCAGAGAGGCAGCGGTAAATAGAGAAAAGCGATGGGGGTCAAGAGAGACTGAAACAAAAAGGCCTGGCCGTCTAAAACAATTCCTCCTCAAATCTTCCCCTCTGGAGCGACACTGACATCTGCTTTTATCTGGGAGGATGCAGTGTAGAAGCCCAGCCTGTGGCTGGCTCAATTCTTTTTTATCGCGCGCATATCTCAGTTGGGAGCAATACCCAAAAATGATGTGCTTAGGGGCTGAGGGGGAGTTACTGATTGGTGGAATTAACCTCTTTCTGAAATCCCACAACCCTACTTTTTACACTTCAGTTTAAGTGTACTGCATAAAGCTAAACAATATAACAAGTGAGGGAATAAAAACACATACTATGGTGCTCGGGTGGGGGTGGAAATAGGGAGACTGGAGGCGGTAGACCTTCCAGAAATTGAATATACTGCAATATATAGCAAATATATGGGCTGTTTGGAACTGTATAACTGTATAACTGTATTTCACAGCAATTCATTTTAAATGAATACATTGCAATATCTTAATACAGAAATAATTTGTATCTTCATCCATATATTTTGCACTTCATAATCTATTCTTTAATTTCAATATATTGCTGCATATTCCATTTATATTAAGGGGGTGCATGTGGCATGCTCAGTGCTCCAAGTTAAACTCTACAGCCACAAAATCGGCACAAAGAGGCATTATTAATAAAAATGTATGAACTGGCAACTGTACTTCTGAAACTGCCAGGAGGCAAAGCGCTCCTTTATTTTCATTTTTAATTCTGGTGCTGTCATTTGAGGTCTTTGAGCACATGGTTAACGTTTCACAGAAGATGTATTTTTCTCCAGTACAAAACGAAGGGCCTTCTTTACACAACACCCACTGGTTCGGTAACAAGGTGAGTAGATATAAATATGATAGCAAGGCCAGTAAACATTTTGAAATTTGTAGTAATGTGCTATTGAGTATTCTTACAATTGGTATAACATTCATTAAACAACCCCCCCCCCCCCCCTCCCGCCAAATACAGCAAGGATATACACCTTAAATTATTCATTTGATACACAAGACATGCAGCCACTCAAAGATTGAAAAGAAATGCATTTTCTCACCGGTACATATGAGTTCTTGTATCTCAAACATCACTCTGCCCTTCCAGCTTACAGCGTTCCCTGGAATAGAGTATTAGTCGCACATTTTCTCATCAAATTGCTCACCACTTCTGATTGCACACTGGGTCTTATTTCTTTTCTTTGTAATAAAGAAATGAAAAACATTTTGCAACTGGTTTGGAACAGGCAGCAGAGATTTGTTTTTAATTCAAATCGCTGAACGTATTTTTTATGCAACATTTTCTGAAGTCATTTTCAGAAAATGTAGCTGATGCATTGTGGATGTAAAAACCGTGAACGCCGACGTAAAGGCTTTGAATAGGGCGCTGGGTCACCGTGCGTGGCCAGCGGCGTTATGTACGAGCGTCTGTAATTTGACAGGAGGAACACGACACTCCTCCATGCTCGGCTGGTGTAAGGGGGAAACATTCTCTCAGGCGTAATCACACAAAATCTCGTAAATGTTCAATTTGATTCCGGTCCGGGGACTGATTAAAGCTGTGACATAAGGATAATGTCAGCGTCGTGCGTCTCAAACCACCGGGCAACCCCTGCTCTGTGGATGAGGAAACTATCATCTCCTAAGAAATGAAATGCTTTAACGTGCGGGTGAAGATGACCACTTTGTAACATTATGCAGCACGCCATCGCAAGACCACGCCAGAACCCTTCATTTTTTTTTGAACGCATGTGTTTGCATTGTTTTGTTCAATGGAAACACAAACCCTATCCTTAGCCCTAATTCTACCTGTATGTAGGGTCTACATGATGCCCAATTGTCACATTGAAATAAGATTGTCTGTTTGGCACCTTCATACGCATGTACTGTGCCAAGAAATAATATCTGTTGGGAAGTTTGTTGCCTTTGTAGTTTACTTACTTTCTGAGGATATTTATTTTGGAGAATGCACTGAAATGACTTCAATATTACACAAGAGACATCTTTCTTTGCCACGCTTGATTTCTGAAGGGCTAGGCATTACTTGATTACTTCACGTAACACAGACGGCGACGGGAAGTTAAAATCTCCACAGTGAATCAAATCTTTTGATTCAACTCACCTATTATGAACTGATCATCAGAATGTGTTTTGAGAAACGATATGTCCATCACGGGCCTCCACTGATACAGCAATGGGGTTCAGACACAGTGCTCGATTGAGCTCACTTCACCTAAAATCTGTGCTTGAGTAACGTTAGCGGCCTGAACCCTGTCGAGTGATCCTCCACTCAAGTGTTCCTGTCCCAAGGATACACTACAAACTCTCCACCCAAGTACTTTACGTGAGGTGAGCACGGGTCAGTATGCTCAGTCGGTTGTGACCAGAGGTGCAAAATCCAAGCTCAGAAAGTAAAAGTTCTCCCCAGTATTTTATTCCTCCCCCGTATTATTTCATTCTTCAGCCAGGAAGTAGAACTAATTAGTGAAATCAGCTGGCTGAGTTTATGGGTGGAAGAAAAACATGGCAGGATTTTTACTTCCTGAACCCAGGACTTTCCACCTCTTGTTGTGAAAAATGGAGAAACCCACTGAAGCTGAATGAGACTGAATAAAAATAATTTCATGTGCTGTTAACCAAGTGGTGTTGTTAATGCTGACTAGCGATGATTATTTATCTCCAACCAGAACCCTATAGAAATCATGGCTGAATCTCAGTATGTACATACCTCAATCATATACCTACTCAAGGGCAAAAACATTGGTGTGCTTCAGCATTTAACAGAGCTACAGTAGGCTAATTCCTCTTGTGGGCGCCCTACCAGCTATGATTCTAGTTCTGTCAAAGGGAATACTTTTCTGTGGCCTCCCCGTCATCCACAATTTCAGAGGAGGACTTGACAGCCGTTCATCGACGGAACGTTCCAGCAAGCCGCTTCCATAGATCCACGGGAGGAAAAAGCAGCTGGAAGAGGAAGAGGAAGGACAACAGCAACCTTCGGCAGAGAAAACACTGCGGACAGAAGTACGGGAGCCGAGTGAGCGGCAGCGAGTGTTTATTTGATCCAGCCCCAGAGATATACCATGACGAACAACGCAAACACAATAAGAGTGATAGAAATTGCCCAGCAGTTTGATACAAATGGTAAGTGATTTTCTATGTCCAGGAGATATTTTCTGAACTTAAAAACCTCTCCAGTGAGCCAGAAAAGAAAAGAGCAAGCTTGGTAATGCTCAATAGCGACACACAGGCCTGCTGCGGGTGTTTAATTTCAAACTGTGCGTCGTGAATCAGCCCTGAATATATCACCTGTTTGCAGCAGCCAGCTTGTCTAGTGTGACAGGTTACGCTTTAAAAATGCTCTCGGATTTTGTCAGAACGAGCCGAGTCATCTATTATTTCCATTCATAAATAAGGTGAAATATTGCACCGCCATTATAGACTCAACCCAAAGTCACTGTGGTATTATTTAACATATCCGCCCCAAAAAATATATACAAAATATGCAAATTAGGGAGGTTTTTATGTAGTTTCATTATTAAAAAAATTTGTCGTCCAATTAGGAATGCCCAATCATAAATTAGGCTGATTCCAAGATTGCATTGTTTCCTGACAGTTGAGGAGGGTACACACAAGTATGCCTATCCTCAGGTAGCCAGCCAATGCAATGCACTGGTGGACCGGACTTCAGATGTCTCCACCAATAGGAGTTGCCATTGGAAAATACCCTATTGACTGCAACTCCCTCATTGGATGACGGTGTGGCCAATCATGCTTCACCCCGGACGGAGACTGTAAGAGGTGGAACTACATAAAGAAAAAGTCCGCCCGGGAGAACTAGTCTGCATGCATTTTTAATTCAACGGGAGGAAGCTACAAAAACATCCCTCTCTCAAGCTGCTCTAATGTAAGTAAAAGGTTTAGCTGTGTAAGGTTATATGTCTTATGATAACTTCTTTCATTACATTATAAATCATTGTGTGTTAGGTTTATATTACACTTCTCTGTAGCTTCTTGGTGGCACTGCAAGTTTGTACTCCTGAGGGTTAAACTGCTATTCGTCGCTGTGGAGAAGAGTGTCAAATGCCTGTAATGTATAATGTAATGCATAATTGCAACATTTAAATGTGAATGCAAATAAAACATAACAAAACACAATCTGAAAACCCTCTTTTTCTAACTATATGTGGCAACAACAACAAGAAAAGAGAAGAAACAGGAGGAGAAAGAGTGATTTCTGTTTCTCTGTCAGCGAACAGACGTTGATCTCCTCAAATCCCTGGATATCTCATGTTAAATCCCAGTAATGTGGATTAAAACCTGTTGAAATACATACACACACACACACACACACACATACATGTGCATTTCAACTGGTCCAGAACTGACTAAGCCAGGCTTCCTTACCAAATGCACACTCAGCACAGAACCAAAACTTTCACCAACAAACCTGCCTGTCCAGGCCCCAGCCCCTCTTCTTCACTGTCGCCACGGTCACTGAGCCCGCCCCTGCAGCCGGCCGCTGCCCAGCTTAATCTGTGTCCACTCGTCATGACCGCTTCACCTCCTGCCCGTTAAGAGTGGCTTTTCTCTTAGCATCTCTATCTACTCAAATCCAATCCCTGCCACAGCTGCTGCTTCTGCTGGTGCTTCTCTCTCTCTCTCTCTCTCTCTCTCTCTCTTTCTCACACACACACCTACACGCACACACACACACAATATTGGTGTCACTCGCCAAATTAAAATGTTGCTCTATGAACATGACAGACAAATATTTCTGTTTCCAAAGCACATACGGTTTAAATACAGGGAATAATAGGAACATGACAGCAAAATAATACAGTAACTGGAACTAATAATTAATAATAATACAAAGTCAGTAAATGGAATATGCATTCACAATCTTACAGTCAAAGACAAATAAAGAACCAAAAAAAAATATATATCATAATATTCTGTTGAGGTATTGAACAAGTTTCTATCCTGAAAAAAAACAAAACAGAATTTTTATGCTGCCCACTGCTATTGATGATTGAAGATCTTGTTTCTAACATCATTAACAAGGTTATTTACATTTTTAAAAATCACAGATCCGAAGGGATGGAAAACCAGATAGGGTACGAATATATGAACTACCTGCTTATGATTTTACCGGTAGACTTGTACCATAGGGATAGGTGTGGTGATACACATGGCTTGTTGTGTAAGTGACGTGGTGGATGAAGAGTAATGCAAATATAAAATAGAGCTGTTCTCTACACAGTGAATCTACAGGATGAGGAGTGAAATGGCGTTACCAAGGTTCAAAATTATGATACGGTATGGCTTTGTCATCAGCCATATTTAATTTTTTGGTTTGGTTTGATAACAAACAAGTTGATATCAATAGCTTGCTAACATGGATAGCCGTATGTATGTTCTCATTACCGGACTTAGCTAGGAGGTCTGTTGGCTTGTAGGCCAAGGCCTACGTGTGTGACCAAATCTGTCAGATCATACCGAGGATTAAGTTGGTTAGTGTCTTTTTCCATATGCTTCTCCATGCTCTTAGCTCGCTAAGTAAGCATGTGAGTCCATTTACTGATTATCCAAACTGAACCGCTAATATTCATCGCAGAAGACACACCACCCCTTAGCACTCCTGTTTAAAAATATTTGACTTAACAGCAAAGGCAAAATTATTTTATTTGCAAATTAAAGAGCTCAGAGGTTTTTTTAAGGTAAGTAGTTTTTACATTTTAAATGTCTTAATGAAGTCTTAAAGCTGTAATCTGTAATTTTACAGTTTTGGCGGAACTGTCCACCATCTATGGTGGGCACAACAGTTCGTTTTCATACTCCAAATCCCAGAATTCTTTGTTTGCGGTTGTCGCTTTGTTTTGAGTATAATTCTGGGATTTGGAGTATGAAAACGAACTGTTGTGCCCACCATGGTGAATTCTACTCGAAACAAAGCTCCAACCGCAAATAAAGCAGCCTTGCTTGGGGGTTTAGCATTAGGAGCGCATCGAGTGTTTCATTTTCTTAGACGTTAATCCAGCCGTAGTGTATTTTGGAGAAAGAAGACCGCAATGTCGTCCGACACGGTAACATTGAGCAACATATCAAACCTAATTTTAGGCGCTTGCTCTTCCGCTTTTGATATGCAAGTTCATGTGCGTCAGTCTCACATTACTTGACGGGATTGTCGCACCCGATGGCACCAATGGCAATAGCATACAGTAAAAATTATAGAACGCAAATACGTCGAATGGATATTTATACAAAAATGCCATCGTAAAAAGGTATGAAATATGGCAAAAAATTACGCATTACAGATTTAAACTTTGACGCGCAATTAAATTCATAGGCCTACTTCTGTTTTCCCTCACAAATAGGCTACAGTTTGTCAGTTTCATCAAAATAATAAGACTTGCATTTTTTTGTAAGTTAAAATACAAATGTCCATTGATTCCAGGCCAATATTTGCCATGCGAGTTTGACCAGAAGCTTTCCCTTGTCACCTATTCATACATATTTTAATCTAAACAGATGCACTTCAGATGCAAGTTCACATTTGTACAGGTGCACACAAACAACATATTTCAGGGTGTAGCCACATGAGTCTGATTAATTTTGTTTACGGTTTTATTTTCTCCATCCACTGGGAATGACTGATTCGTCAGAAACATGCCTCAAAAGACATTAAAAAAAATACAGAAAGGAAAAAGATAATGGAAAAAAAAGACCCCGAGTGTCTTTAAAAATATGAAATATTTTTGCTTGTCTAGAGGGAGTTTACAGGAATTTCATTTGGAAAGCCAAAGAGGGTGAGCTACTTAATAGGCCTGCAAGGACCGCGCCATACGTATGTAAATATCTTCCTGAGTGAACCTGTCTCCAACACATGGCGCCAAACACCTGCTCTCAATCCAGGGGAATTCTGTGCCCAAACCTGTGATGTTTTCATCTAAAAATAAATGAAACCAGGTAAAAAATGTTTTTTTTTTTTTTTTTTTTTTAAGTTTCAGAAGAGCGAGCGCGTCCCGACCAATGGGAACGCAGCTGTGGCCCAAAACCGAGCACGAGGGCAGATGCCACCGAAATAATGAATCGTGGAGTTTCTCCATTACCTGGGCCTCTCACATTCATTTACGGTAATACCTGTAACTACATTTTGGCTGTCTTCATTTGCTGGTTGCCATCCCCTGGGGATAGCCCTTCTGCGAGACCTTTTGATCCCAAAACGGATTACGGGACTAACACGAGGTTTTTCCAGTAACAGAGGAAGGGGGCGGGTGAGAGGTTGTTTGGGCGGGGGGGGGGGTTAAGGGGAGGAGCATGGCTTGTGATCTGACGCAATGGATATTAAGCCACTAAAATAGAAATCGAGCCCGTGTTTGTGTATATATCCAATTACTTTAGGTCCCCTAAAATGGGGGAACACTATGTATAAAAAAAACCTGTATTTCCTACACGCATCACCCAATACGGATGTAAAAACCCTTTTTGAAGCTGTAGTTCTGCACTTTAACCTCATATTCATCATTTCACTTCAAATCCAATGTTCTGGAGTACAGAGCCAAAACAACAAGAACTGTCATATATATACTGTGTAATATATATTGGTGCCAAAACAGAATACACTGCTCAAAGAAATTAAGGGAACACTTAATCAACACAGTATAACACCAAGTCAATGAAACTTCTGGGATATCGTTCTGTCCAGTTAGGACGCGTAAACGATTGTGAATCAATTTCACCTGCTTTGATGCAAACGAAAGTGACAACAGATGGACAGGAGAGGCAACAGCAAGACAACCCCCAAAAAGGGTGGGTCCTTTGTCACTGCTGGTAGCATGAGCAGCCCATTCAGGTTGCACAGGTAGTCCAGCTCCTCCAGGATGGCACATACATACGTGCCGTCGTAAGAAGGTTTGCTGTGTCTCCCAGCACAGTCTCAAGAGCGTGGAGGAGATACCGGGAGACGGGCCATTACACGAGGAGAGCTGGACAGGGCTGTAGAAGGGCAACAGGCCTGTAGAAGGGCAACAACCCAGCGGCAGGACCGGTATCTGCTCCTTTGTGCGAGGAGGAACAGGAGGAGCGCTGCCAGAACCCTACAAAATGACCTCCAGCGGGCTACTCGTGTGCATGTTTCTGACCAAACTGTCAAAAACAGACTCCATGAGGGTGGCATGAGGGCCCGACGTCCTGTAGTGGGACTTGTGCTCACAGCCCAGCACCGTGCAGCTCGATTGGAAATGAGCAGGTTCACACCAGAATTGGCAGGTTCACCATTGGCGCCCCGTTCTCTTCACAGATGAGAGCAGGTTCACACTGAGCACATGTGACAGACGTGAAAGAGTCTGGAGACGCCGCGGCGGATGTTATGCTGCCTGCGACATCATCCAGCATGACCGGTTTGGCTTAATTGACCTGGTGTTATACTGAGATGATTAATTGTTTATAAAAAAATTTTGAGCAGTGTATATATGAGGGGAAAATCAGGTCACAAGTTGCGTCCAATGGCCATGTCTCTGAGCTATTTAATTTGCACCATTTAATCATTACTCACCCACTGTCTGGCAGGCGTTGGCTCCACAGTGGACGAAGAGGCGGGAGAGGAGCATGTGAGAGAGACGCGCCGTGCCGGGCAGCAGGTAAGGTGTGCCGCAGTGTGAGAGCCTATACAACGGAGTGCTGTGTGGAGCAGGTAAGTGCGTGCGCGGGATATTAAACAGGACCGGCTGTCAGTCAGCCTGCTGCTGGAGAGCACGTATGGCGGAGATAAGTGCGTTTATGGAAACGTAAGCGGCGCTTTATCTCCCCGTTCCAGGTTAGATGGCAGATAAAGGGCTCCAGCGCAAATCCGCAGGGCTGATAAGACACAGAGTCCTGGCTGTGCCGGCTCACCTGAGCCGCTCATCCTCCAGAAATATCAAGCTCTGTGCCACGCTGATTACCTTTCATGCTCATCAAATGCCCCGGGTGCAAATAAAACTGTGTGTGTGTGTGTGTGTGTGTGTGTGTGTGTGTGTGTGTGTGTGTGTGGAAGAGATTGGTGCCAAAACAGAATTACAGCAGAAATGAGAAAACATCAGGTTATTCTTTAGAATGGAGAAGAAAAAAAAACAGCCGTCAAAATAAAAAAAGACAATGCCTCAAAAAGGTGGCACATTGCAGCGCTAGCAAAACAAACCAAAAACAAACCAAAACCCCAGCAGAACAGGAGAACCTGGTTTTTTTCTCTCCAAGTTTTATTTTTCAGCGTGGCATTTTGACCTACGCCCCCCCCCCTCCCAACACCCCCCCCCCCACCCATTCCCCCATCTTCTTTCTCAAACACCACGGTCAGCCACCCCAGGCATGTGAGAGCAAACGCTTCAGATTATTTTAAGCTGCGGAGTAAATATGTTAGAGTGGAATACCTTTAAAGCGTTTAACCCTCTCTGCTATCTCTCTCCTTCGCATCACTGTTTGCAGACTGGCTTCCAACAGCGGTCCTGCAGGCATTAGTGCCGAAATATGATTCAAAGCCCCCCCACCCCTGAGCCTTCTCTCTTGTAGCAGCATGCCGAATCGCCCCATCGCGGCTGGCTTCTCCCTGTTCACAGCACACAGAGGGAGACCCATCATACAGAATCGCTATAGGTTGTCCTATCCCTTTGGAGATAGGTTCGCCCGATCCCCCCTGCCTTAGACGGCTTTGCTGTCGGAAAAGTGCCAGTGGCTAAACGCACAGAGACACACATCCAGTCACATTGGCACGTTAGCATTTCTTTTTTAATATATATTTTTTTTTTTGTAGTGTTTCATGTTTCTTGAGTTCTGAATTTAATTTATGGGTGTGACTTTGAAATCCCTTCACACACTCACACACGCACACAAGCCAGACTGCGGAAATTTGCAAGGGCATGGATCTGAAACGCTTAAACACCATTTCATTCGTATGTATTTTTGTGAAGCCCACTCATCTTAAACACGGGCTTCCGTTTAAAAAAAAATCCAATTTATTGATTTTACAGTTGAATTTTCTCAGTTGACCCTGACAGTTAAATATTCATAATCCATTAAATATAAAAGACACACATTTTTTCTCGTTTGGCCAGCTGTAAGATACAATAGAGCCCATAATCTCTTCTGTCCACTGGACTGTCTTGCAATAAGGTGAACTTGGCAGTGCAATGAGAGGAACCACATGAACATCCCACATGTTTGCCGTTGATTAGAACTCCATCAAGGAAACAGTGCAACCCCTGTATTTTCTAGATATGGTCTGAACAAATCCCTTTATAGCATCTACGTTTTTTAAATTGACAAGGTTTTTTTCAGATTTTGGATATTGGGTGCCATTGTAGCATTTAAACAAGATAATCAAAAAGCAATTAAAAAAAGTTATAAAGCTATAGAACCCTTAATTAAAACTGGCTACTGTTTGGACAACTGAGGAGAATGGGCAGTGTTATTTTTTTAAAATCCCTGGAGAGAGTGAGTGAGTGAGTGAGTGAGTGAGTGAGTGAGTGAGTGAGAGAGAGAGAGAGAGAGAGAGAGCAGTGTGATTCTAAGGGCAAAGCTGTGTAAATCTGTCCCCTCTATCCAACACGCTGCATTCAAATAGAATTATGCTTGACTGCACGCTGTTTTATTTTTGTGTGTCGTGCGCTTGTGTGTGTGTGTGTGTGTGTGTGTGTGTGTGTGTGAGAGAGAGGGGGGGGGGCTGTTTGGTGTGCAGCCATGCTTTCACTGTTTTTGTTGTTGTTTTTCATTTCATGAATCAACTTTTCATGCATCAACCTTTATTGAGCAGCAAGTGGGGCTCAGTGCTACAGTCTGTCTACACATCCTGAAATATGCACTGGGTCCAAGGCTCCCTACTGTAGTGCCTGCTTGCATTTGTGTGTGTGTGGGGGGGGGGGGGGGGGGTGGGGGGGGGGGGGGGTTGAGGGAAGGTGTTTGGGGAGGAGGTTTTGAAGGGCAGTGGTGTAGGTGTGTGTGTGTGCGGGGGTTGGGGTTGAGTTGATGAGTTGAGTGGCAGTGGTGGATATGTATGTATGCACGGTGTTTCCCATTTGTGTATTAAAATGTGGCGGCCCACTACAGTTTAATTTCAACAGCCACAGTTTCAAATTGATCAAAAAATATATATATTTTTATATATTTTATATATATTGTAGGCTTATGTGCGCAGCGTAGCCCCGTCGCTTCAAAAAGACCCTCTCTTCACCCTGGTCGATGCCCCGCCCCCCTGCTTACACACAAAACCCGCCGCGATGCCCCGCCCCCCTGCTTACACACAAAACCCGCTGCGATGCCCCGCCCCCTGCACACAGAGAGGCTGCATCTCCTCATGATTAGGAGGAGATTGACGTGGTTAGAATGTTTTTGAAAGTTGTTTGCGAAAGTTAAACCCTCTGTGGTACACTATAGATACATATAATGGATACATATCGTTTCAGCATTAAGCTAGCCAAACTCTCGACCGTGTTAAGATATTAATTTATCATAAGCTAACGTAACAAGGTTATTATTTTTTTACAGCTAATGTTATCTCGCTAGCTAACCTGAAAATACAAGAGTACAGTAAACCTGTCGTCCCCCACCCATGAGCATGTCGTTATCATGTAGCCTACAGTTGTTGACATCTGATCTATGTTGTGAATTATAACGATTATAAATACCCCCATTCAGTTGGGAGCGCATCCACTCTATTCGGCACTCAAATAACAGCAATCAAACAAGCTTAACGTTTATTTGGGAACACGAGCTGGCTAGCATAACCAGTATGTTTGTATTTTTCGTTTTTACAACTAACTTAGTTATTACCATTTCTCTTGAAAGTTTGTATCACAATATACCTGATGACCACCTCCATTTAATTCATTAGCATATTGATGGTGGACAACTCGAGAGAAACCAGGATATTTTTGTCTTATATAACCATCACATTAACATGTGTGTGTGTGTGAGAATAGATGTAGCTAATGTTACAGATTAGCCTCTGTTAATTAACTTATGACATTTATTCATTTAACGTTTGGTCGAATCTTTTAGACTGAAAATATTTCACTATCCATGACCATGACAATGAAATTTCACTTACTGTAAATGAGTCGATATAACTTTAATGTTATTAATGGCATTTATTAGCCAGCTACTGTATTAAATGTCACAGAATAAAGAAAATAGCTATTTTATGTCAATTTACTTCAAGTGACAGCTTACCTGAAAACCAGTAACATTACGACAACTTCTTCTGAATACGAAGAGAACGTGACAGTTTGAAGAGTGAGCGCCTCTCCTCCTCGAACACTGGTTGACATGGCTAAATGCAGACTGTGATATTCCTACTGAGGAGGCTATTACCATTAACCATCTCTTCTATTACTGTTTGAAATGATCCAGATGCCATGTCATTTGTGCATTTCGGTGGACATAATGGGCCGACTTGGAAGAGGACAGCTTGATCAGAGTGACCGTGATCTCCTACGTGCTCTATATCGCCATCTGGTGTTCTGAAACTACATAGTATACCTTTAATGGGAAAATGCATGTACATTCTACATTTTCCACAAAGAGCTATGAAACACCTTAAGCTCTGAACTCTGTGAATTTAGAAAGTCGACGGTCTGCCGAGTAGAAATGCCAGAGACTATGCGGAGACATCAAGCATAGTTTTTTATGTACAAAGCAAAATGTACTTGGCTATGGGGAAATGCATTGTTTTGGGCTAGAACAGGTTAAAATGCATTGTGATGGTTTCTGTATTGTCTACTGACAAAATGTTTTTGAATATTTTTCATCAGACCAGCTCTCTAGCCAAAATTTTATACATTTCACGTGTTCCATTTCCCATGTTCCAATCACAAATAATTGTGGATCTAGCGTTTAGATTTTAATCTCAAAGAGCACCAAATTGATACATTTATCTGTTGAAATTGACAAAATTTTCTATGGGAGAAAAAAGCCTATGGGAAACACTGATGTGTGTGTGTGTGTGTGTGTGTGTGGGAGCGGGGGTTGGGCAGTGGTGGAGGTGTGTGTGAGGCCAGATACCGAAGGTTGCTCTGTGGCCTGTGGACCAGTTTATCTGGCACGGCTTAAACTTTCAGCGATAACTTTTCACCGTGTGTGTGTGTGTGTGTGTGTGTGTGTGTGTGTGTGCGCGTGCGTGTGTGTCAGAGCTACTCATATCTCCACACTCTGATACCCTCAGCATGACCTGCATGTAATATACCCACTGCAGGCTCCGTTTCACTCACAAACAAGCCACCTGCGGATTATCTTGGTAATGTGTTTTTTCCCCTCTCCTACTGTCCTTCCCCCCACCATCACCACCACCCCTCCTGCCCTCCTAACTCCTCCCCAGAAACTCACCCTGAGGCCAGCTGCTTCACCAAGCTAAGCCCCATATGGTTGACAATGGTGTTATTGCTCCACAACAGGGAACCCGGCATATCTTAACAAGGGATCAAATAACGTCGTGATGTTGAGCGTCCTCTGCGTGTGTTTTTCCCTCTTTCTTTTTCGTTTTCCAAATCTGCTGACAGACAGAGACCCTAGCAGGGAAGCTGAAACAAAAAATGGGGGTGAGGATTTGGGGGTGGTGGGGGTGGTGGGGGTGGGGGGGGGTTGGTTGGTTACAGAAGGACACAAAACTAATTAAGGCTGCCAGCGAGGATGTCCCGGCGATATTAAGCAACGTGTTGATCCGTCGCTAATCAAGGCAACGGGGACGCTGAGGAAGGTTACCTCAGCAGGACACTCGCTGGGCAGGGCCGCACATCGGTTTAGCGAAGTGCCGGGTCTCAGCGGGCGGCGTTCATAATAAAAACACCGGGGAAGGGAGCACATTACTGTTTGTTGTCTTAATAGCGTGTTCCCTGGCCTCATCTGGGCCCCATCCCTTCTCATTGTGAGTCCTCCTGCTTGGATTACGCAGAGCGGCTTGTTGTTATTCGACTGGCTACCTTAACGCCATGGAATGTGTAATTAAAACAGGAAGGGAAAAACAAATAATCGCGGCATGGACCCGCTGGCACATGTAACAGAAAAATAAAAAAATGAAAATATGATAAAACAGCAGAGGAGTGTGAAATTGGAATACCCTCCAGGTACCCCCCCCCCCCCCACATGCATGCAGCTAAAAAAAAACATATACTGAAATGTAAGATTTAAAAAACATCCTAAAGACCTAACGATTATGCTCCATGTATGAAAGTTAAAATGAGTGTCTTTGTCTAAGGAGGATTTTTCTAATTGTTTAACTGTTTTTTCATGCTAATGTGTGCCATAGTAAGACCGTGACGTAACTTGCATAACTCGCAATGCCTGAATTGAGTGGCTAAAGTTAAAAATGTGGGAGGTCGGATCATGGAATGATGGCCGATCTGCCAGCCAGTTGAAGGAAAGTGCCTGGGAGGACTCGTGAGGGATTTGAGTTCTGGACACAAAATCTTCCTCTGATCTCCAGGCCTTGGCCGAGTTCCCCTCTCAACAAAGTAGGTCAAGTCGAGCCAAGCCTGTCTTAAAAACCACAAAAAAACTAAACAACAAACCCAATAAATGGTAAAAAAAACAACAACAGCAACCAAATTCAGAAATCACAAAATCCTTGGATCAGTGGCGATTAAACGCCGCCCAATCTGATCCGAGTGGATGAGCCTGGTCGTACGCCAAAGGAATGTATTGTCTTTGGGGGCGAAGATTTTAAGAAGAAAGCCAGCTTGCCTACATATGACCGGCCACAGCCCCTCGGAAACCGTGAGCCGGTGTAATCCACATAAGACATAAGCTGGCGGTGTAATTGAAGCAGCTCGACAGGAGCGAAGACACGAGATTGAAAATTGAAGGGGATGGCGTAGACTGGCAGATGGTTCGTTTCCTGTGGTTTTTACACAGCGAGGGACCCTGGGTCACTTCTTCTCTCTGAGATGCCGGGAAAACTACCTCGCTATCATCTTTCTTCTTTCAAAGCCTGCCATTCCTCTTTCTCAGAGTCAAAGTCTGCCGGCTACAGGCCTTCCTTTCTCTCCTTACTTTTGGCTAAAGGTTCTTCAACACCTTGAACATGTGTCTCAGGAGAGAGATAGAGAAAAAAACAGAGACAAACAGGGGAGATAGAAGGATGGAGATGGAAGGGAAAGGCAATAGGGGGGAAACGAGGGGTTCCCGTGTTCCGTTGACCTGGCCGTCGAGCCCGTCCTCGTGGCGCTGGGAGTTCCGCTTCCATCCTTGGCTTGACGGGGAACATCAGACTGCCAGGCCCAGCTGACGGGACCTCCATTGCCTCAGTGTCCCCCAGACCCCAGGAGCACCCTCTCTCATGCCCTCCCCCTCCCCCGACCCCCATGCACCAACGCTTAGTTTGCATTCCAGAACCAGGCAGCGCAACTCCGCCAACTGCTCCCGTCCTGCTGCCAGGCAACGCTGTCAAACTGGCACACCATTGCGTGGCAGGAAAGACACAGTCCGGTCGTGGAAGAGAGACTATAGTACAAATCCTAAATGGGAGGGAGAATCCTTGTCCTTGAGCCGCCTATGTAAACCCTTTAACAAGTAGCATATGTGCTTGTTTAACAAAAAAAAGGCTCTATGGCAACATGAGGAAAGAAAAGAGCTGAAAAGCAGAGAGAAGAGAACGTACGTACTATATATGAGTTACATCACGTTATAAAGAGTTTAAAAAAAGATAAATGATAAACTTTATTACTGTGGTTATTGTTATTGCTTCCAGAATCATCATCGTTGTCGTGATGATGTTATCATCTTCACGGTCGTTAACTGGAAATGACGATTGATCATTCACCCTCAGTCAGACTGCCGCCTTTGCTGTGAAGCAAGTCCAAGAAGAAGAATCGGAACATTCTGTGTGTCAACACCCAAACCCACACACACACACACACACACACACACACACACACACACGCACACAGAACCCCCCGCACACACACACCCCCAGTTCTGTGCCTGGGGGGATGAGATTGCTATCAGGGTGAGGCCAGGGATTTAATTGATATTGGTCACAGTTTAATGTGAGCACGGATTAGCGCTTATCAAAGCTAGCGGTTCGAGAGACAGACAGACAGACAGACAGACAGAGAGAGCGAGAGAGAGAGAGAGATTGCCCTCTCGAAGCTAAACCACCGCACTTCTTGAAACGGATTCTTGTGCGACCCACATAAACTGCGTGAGAGGGATGCTGGCTTCCTTAATCCCACTGTCTCCGTGATGCACCCAGGCGGGCAGCTATTTATGGGCTGTGTGGAGCATTGGCTTGGCGTTTAATCACCAACTGTTATGTTCCTGCAATTTATAGGACAGCTGCTACATTCCAGTGAAGTGCTGGTAAAGATCACTAAGTGAATCACTCCAGGTCCAGGGAGATCTTTGCCAATAAGAATGCATGCAACTGTGGAGTGTGCCCCCTGGTATCGACATCCTTTACTTAAACCTCTGCTCAATCAACCAGGATCGCTGCTTTTCCCGCTGGGCAGAAAAGGCTGTTCGATAAAGTATGACCGCTAAAGTACGGCTCGGTAGACCACATTAATCAGAGAATTACGGCGTTTCAAAAAAGCTATGCATATACTGTAGCCTGTGATCGTAGTGATAAGCAATGTTGAAAAAAAACTATATATATATATATACACACACACACATATATACTGTATATTGCAATAATATTTTTCAAAAGAAGCATCCCTCCATTGTAGCAGAATGACTTTTTTTTTAGAAAGAATGAAAATTGCGGCAACCAGCACCAACTGAAACAGAATCAAAATGAAGGTAGGGGGGGATGGTAGTGACCTGGCAGGACGTTACAGTGAATATACATTTTGGGAATTTCTACTTCAAAAAACAAAAAAGAAAATGAATATAAAAACAGGCATGAAGAGGAAGGCGGTTTTGCTGGGGAAAATCGACGCTTTTCAAAATGGCGTGCTGGGTTATGGTGGAAAGTGAATCTCCTTCATACTCAGTCCTGGCAGGATCTGTGGATTTTATAGATTTAGTGGAATGTCGTTTGGGCTCGGGTCTGAATCCAGTCCATTGATAGCCGAGCCCGATGTCTCGGGGGTGTTTTGGACACACGAGGCACGTCTCCACCACTGATTCGTTCCTTCTTCCGCTCTCCTATTCACTGCCCTCCAGGGGTTTCCTCATTCAAAAACTCTCCACTGACAGCAGGCTATAGTTTAGGCCCTGTTTCTGCTGTCTGCCCCTTTCTTTTCCTCACTTCGAATCCCAAGACAACATTCTGCCCCGAGGGCGTTTGAGAGCCCGAGCCAAGGAGCCATAACCAGAGAATAGAGGAAGTGTGATATCTGCAAAAGGAGACCCTTCAGATTCGGGTCATAAATACGATCTTGACATTAAATTAACTCGTAAATTGAAAGCATGAACAGCCGATAGACAATATTCTTATTATTTTCCATTCTGGGCTGAGAAAAAAACGCTACCCTCATCGGGCTTATTTGACTATGAATTACTCCTTTTCCTGATATACCGCGCACTAAATTGCGATTGACAAGCTATTGATCTTCAAACGTATGAGCTAATTAAATTAAAACCATTTCATGACTCCCAATGTGGGGCATTAGAGTTTATGGTCCAACACACATGGGTTTATGAATACACAGGAAAAAAAAAAAAAAAAGGTGCTGCGCCCCCTTCACTCGCGATAGACCATAAAAATATATTTATGAGAGCATCAAGCAATCCGGCCCCAGCATTGTGTGCCATTTTCTTTACACTGTATGATTCTATCCATGCATCAAGATTGATTTTGAGAGCTCCCACTGTGTCACCCTCCATAAGGAATATGTATAATTCAACAGCATGTGTTTTTTCCATAAACGTACACTTGTATTATTACCCGCTGTCGGGAACAGAATTATCTAGAAAGACAAGGTCTCCCGATTCGAGTGTGCGTGTGTGTGTGTTATTTA
Source organism: Ilyophis sp. 1 JC-2022 (assembly GCA_022702515.1). Lineage (NCBI taxonomy): Eukaryota > Metazoa > Chordata > Actinopteri > Anguilliformes > Synaphobranchidae > Ilyophis > Ilyophis sp. 1 JC-2022. The sequence continues at coordinate 76,331,244 of CM040406.1, forward strand.
TTTTATTTTTTGTTTTTTTTGGGGGGGGGGTTATTGCAGGTTCTTATTTTTTCCACCGCATACTGTGTACCCCGCGCAGACCTCTGTGTTTGGACTGCATATTCTCTTGCGCTGTAGAGAAACAGCACTGCTGGAGTAGCATGCTGCAGGGCATCGCCAGTGGAACAATCACCAATGCTGCGCCCGGCTGCCAGCTTGCACCACATTGCCTTCTAATGTCCGGAGCAGCCCAGATGCTCAAAAATTATGCAGGGCAGCAAAACACACAGAGCACACTGGTCTTTGTACCCATGCCCACTGGATAACTCTTGTGTGTGTGTGTGTGTGTGCCTGAGAGTGTGTGTGCGTGTGTTCATTCCTGTTTATTTCACAGTCTGAACCTTTTTCTCGTGGGGTATTGCTAAATGTGTGTGTGTTCAGTCCTCTCTCTTTGCAAGTGCATGCCTCTATCTCAGTGTATTTGTACATCTGTTTCTGTGTGTGTTATGTCTGTGCGGGCCCATATGTGCATTGCACTTATGGGTAGTTCTCATTCGTGTTCTTGCTGAAGTGTATATCTAGATATGTGTGCATAAGGGTATGTTTGTATATGTGTGCTTGTCTGTTGGTGTATCTGTGTATGTACTTTGTGTGTGTGATGTGTGCGTTAGATCATATATGTGAGTACTTATTCCTGTTTGTGTGTACATGTATGTTTGTGTGTGTGTAATTGTGGGTGGTTCTATATGTGTCTGCTTGTTTGGGTTTGTTACTTATTTGTGTGTTATGTGTACATGGTAGCATGTGTGTTTGTGTGTACTTTTTTGTGTTTTTCACATGTGTGTGGTAGTGTGTATATGTCTATAGGTGTTTGTGTGTTGTGTACGTGTTTACATGTGTGTTCTTGCTTGTGTATGTGTGTATGGTAATGTTTAAATGTTTGTCCGTGTTTGTGTGTATGTGCTTATAAGTGTGTACGTGTTTGTGTTATGTGTATGTGCTAGTGTGTGCATGTGTTTATGTGTTATGTGTATGTGTTTATATATGTGTATGTGTTTTATATGTATGTATTTGTGTGTACATGTGTTTATATGTGTGTAAGTGTTTTGTGTTATTTGTATGTGTTTGTGTGTATGTGTATGTTTACACAGTATGGGTGTACGTGTTTGTGTATTGTGTATGTGTTTGTATGTGTGTGTTAGTGTGTGTGTTAGCATGTACGTGTGTTAATGTGTGCGTATGTGTTTATGTATTAGCATGTGTGTATGTGTTCACATGTGTGTATGATTGTGTGTTAACGTGTGTGTATTAGCGTGTGTATGTGTTTATAGGTGTGTCGGTGTTTGTGTGTTATGTGTAAGTGTGTGAATGTGTTTGTGTGTTATATGTATGTGTTAGTGTGTGTGTTAGCATGTACGTGTGTTAATGTGTGCGTATGTGTTTATGTATTAGCATGTGTGTATGTGTTCACATGTGTGTATGATTGTGTATTAACGTGTGTGTATTAGCGTGTGTATGTGTTTATATGTGTGTGTCGGTGTTTGTGTGTTAAGTGTTAGTGTGTGTGTTAGCATGTGTGTACTTGTTTGCATGTTATGTGTATGTGTTAGCGTGTGTGTATACTTGTTTGTGTTTGTGCAGTGGAGGCGAGCGAAGCGGGGGCTGTACAGGCCCCTCTGAGGAACAGCGGTCTCGTTGGTGGAAGCAGTTCTGGAGTCGTTACAGCCGCATGTTTCGCGGGAGCAGATGGCAAAGCAGATGATCCTCGCTCATCTCACTCATGACTGTCCATATTTATTTTATGGTGGCTGGCCCCTAGCTCCCCCAAGTCTATTGCCTCCCCACCAACGCTCAGCAACATCGCGGCTGTTTTTGGAGAGAAAAAGGCGGGAAAAGGGCGGAGAGCGAAACGCGGTGCGTCGTACAAATGGTATCCCCCCCGTCAAGGTTCTTAAACAACTTCACATTGATCAAAGAAAACAGCAAATCCATGTGTTGTTCTGAGCGACTGATCATGACTAAGACTTGGGTCGATGGTGGTTGAAGTGATTTATACTTCTTTCTGGGGTGCCAATAACAGCAAGCCCCTGATTTGCCAAGCTAGGCATGGAAAGGATGGCTTTGCAGTTTTTCCCTTTGATCTGCAGGAAGTTATGCAGGAAGTGATGAGCCATTCTTATGACAAAACCCAGAGAGGAAAATGTTTTTAAACCGTTTTATTTTTTAAATTTCCCAAAGGTACAAAAACCCGAATTGTTAAAATAGTCTAGCGTCCAGCCTCATTTGATACAATCACTGCGCGAAAAAGGACGCATTTTTAAAAAACTAAAAACTGTTAAAAAAAAAAACTGATAATAACACGATCGGCGTACCATGACCTGCATTTTTTTAACAGAAAATTTCCCTCTGAACTTCGACTCTTTTTTTTTGTCTTTTCCCTCGCATCCATCACATCTGAACATCAAGTTAATGATTTATTTCATACCGACCCCCAAACCCCAAACCCCCATGCCTCAATCCCACCCGCCCGTTTCCAGCCTCGTATAATTGTCTGAACACATACTATTTTGTCTTACAAGATCTGGCAGCGGTCCTAGACTATAGATGAAATTTAGGTTGATCATAAGATGTGACATGGAGGGTGTCCCCCAGGGCCAGTGGCTGAGTGAGCAACTCAATTAAAAGCAAACTGGCCGAGACAGGGGCAGCCAGGCTGGATCTCTGAGCTGTGGGCCCTTCACTCAGCCCCCGCAGCGGACAAATCTCCACGGCCACAGGGATGGCTGACCGTTTGTTCCAGCAGCTTTGTGTTCCATGATTCAATGCGTCTGACAGGAATCCCCCCCCCCCCAAAAAAAACCTGGCACATCTTCTTTTTCCCCGCGATCATTCGGGGGGCCCCCGGGACCATCGCCGTCGGGCTCCTCAGGGCCCCGTTGATGCGCCCTCTGACAACATCCGCCCCTCCACCTCCAGCCATCAGAAGGGGACGGGGTATCGATCGTCTCTATCGATCTGCCGTCCGCATTCGACAGTAATTACGGGTTTGATAACCGACGGACCGGCTCCCCGAGCCTTCCGCATGCGGCCGCCGGCTGCCGCTGGACTTTTCCGCAAGGCAGGCGCTGATAACGGGCTACTGACAAGCAGGAACATACTGCGTTATGGCGCCGAGCTCCGTTGTACCAAACCCACTCAAACTCAGACATCGATCACCTTTTTTTTTTTTCTTCTTCTTATTTCAGGCACAAGCCCCATTGCTGAACACCTTCACTGCAGCCCCCCCCTCCGTCTTACAGATGAGAAATTTCAGCGGCTATAGCGTGTCAGTAGCAGTGAGCTCTCGCCCTGGCCTCCCGCGAACGAGGCAGACGCCCACGCCGTGTTTCCGAATCAGCCCGCTCTGGCATAAGGAAGCGAGCGCCTGGATCTCCGAGACCTGAGACGTTGTGTTCCTGGGGGTGGGTCAGTGGGCAAAAGAAGATGAGAAGCTGCTTTGTGACAGTGTGTCCAGAACAAAGCAGAGCAGACATTAAGTAATACAACCCCCCGCTGACATGTTGAGGTCAGTGTCATACGCTCACAACTATCCCGGCTACGGGTTCACCGTCGACTATCATTAGCGGGAAGGAAAGAACAACGGAAGTTTCTGTGGAAAAGTAACCGACTAAATAAAACTAAATGGGGAAAGAAAAAAAAGCAAAGTAACTCACAAACGGGAGTGAACCTCATCCGAACGCACAGACCCTCCCTTTCCATCACCATGGTTGCGCGAACGAGGGAAAGACAGGGGCGAAGCTGGCCATTAAAACCTGTCAAACTGGCGGAGTGGCCGAGGGAGACAGCCGTTGCCCATGACGGACGAAGGAAAGGAGGTGGGTGGGGGCGGTGGATGAGGGGGACGGGGGACGGGGACGGGGGAGGTAGGGACAGGCATGAGAGTGGCTCAGAGGGACTTGGGACTTGTCAGACACACGGACTTCCACGACAGCGCCGTCACATCCAGGGTAAGACACAATGTCCCCTGTCAAGGCGCAGATTACAATAATCACCGTCTTCCCTCGGCGCGAAGATCCCGGCGCGGGACTCTGTTCTGAGACGGGGAGACAGAGGGCAGCCGGGGTAAAAGAAACTGCCAGCCGACTCCTCCTATCTCTGGGGCGGGGTTGCACTCCCGGGTCAAACAACGGCGGCGGAGCGTGGACTTGGTTTCCATTCCACCGACAGGTATTCAATTAAACAACAGCCGCGAGTGTTTTAATTGCTCGAGGGAGAAAAAAAAAAACAGAAAGAGAAAACTTCACAGGTTGAATGAAACTGGGAGAGCACGCGCTCCCTTCTGAAAGACCTGCGCTGGCAAAACGACCAAAGCGGGTGTTGGCAGTAATTGTCGAGTGTGACAAAGCTCAATCAGCACAAATCAGCCCCCTGACAAGATTACAAAAGATTACATTTATCAACAGCGCGTCTACACTACGCGGTGCCAGCCGGGGTCAAGAGCTGGAGAGTTAAAAACCTGCGGCTTTGATTGGATCTGATCATTTGAATTCCGAGGATACGCTCCCTGCCGTATTGTTTTCTCGTTAGCGCCGGGGGAAACGGGTGCGATCTCCGCCAGGTGGTTTGAATACAGAGCCGTTGTCGGTTTCCGGAGACGGTCCTCACAACGTAGGTGTGAATCCTTGGGGGCTGCTTTTCAAAGGGCTCCCAATAATAATAGGGGGCGAATGCTGAGGCCGGGATTACGTCGGCACTTTGATGAGCCCGTTGATCTGAGATGACAGATATGGGCCTGGTGGCGATGATTTCCACTTATTGGACGGTTTCCCGCACCCCCCCCCCCCCCCCCCACGGGTTTATCTGACCCGCAAGGAGAGTTTAACCAAATCCACGTTTAGCCGCAGCCAAAGATCGACGACGTGCTGGGCGAATAAGAACATGAGTGCATTCGTTAAGGACCCCCAGCCTCCTGAGCCCGTGCGGCTCTCCGCCCCGGTATCCGCAGCAATGCGGGCGGCCTGCCGATCCCCATCCGCCCGATAACGGCAGGCCGCGCTCGTTTAAGGAACACAAGCTGATGGTTACGCATGCTCCACGTCTGTCACACCGCATCATGCCGGCCGGGTGCCGGCCCCCCCTCCCTCGCCTCCACCCCCGAGTGCGCCCTGCCCGTCCCCCACAGAGGACCGGGTTTCATGTCTGTTTCGCTGCAGCTCTGGCCCGGATCACGAGCCATAATATTTACAGTGCGCAGTCACTGCGCGTTTATTTCTCATGCCGGGCCGCTGCGTCGCGCGCATTCCAGCTAACAGGCTTCAGCTGCAATTCAGGCATGTCATCTCTGCGGTGCATCGATCAATCAAATTTCAGTTTAATCAGCTCTGCCCCCCCCCCCCCACCCCCTCGTTTCCAAACAGACTTCCAGGGCGGACAGCGTAGCCCAAAGTAAACGAAGCAAATGAGCTGTTGATACAGGAAGTCTGCGAATGAATTAGGGAGTAAAACGTTGATTAGGTTGTTTCAGTTGAGGTAAAACACACACCCGGCTCTCGCATGCGTTGTCGCCGTGACGGCGGTGCCGGGGCGTACTTAGCAAACCGAGGCTTAATCTCGCTGACTTTTATAAACATTTACACATAGCCAAACCCGCAGACATTACAGCGGATGACATGATTGCAGAAGGAGATGTAATACACATGGGAAGCATGAGCCCGACGCGTTAATCTGAAGTGAAGATAAATTGTTTGGAACATTTATTTATTTCTTTTTAACTGTTCCTTAAATCAGGAACCTGTACTCATATACAGTAACACCCTGGACAATATTCACCTTGACAGGGAGTCCAGCACACACGCTCATTAAAATCTCAGACCTATGCAAGCAAGCAGACAGCTAGCCGACATGCTATTCACAACACACCACGCACTGTCCTGATACATCTATAAATGCACAAAACATATCAACCTCAGTCTGACTCGTTCACTGCATTTTAACCCTCATATTATGTCCGGGTTCAACTTGACCTGAGTCAGTGTTTGACGTCTGTTAAAAACCAGTTAACCTTATCTTTTCATCCTGACACTGTATGCTTTTCCCCAATTTGTTGGGATTAAATAGTAACCACGCAGCAAACATAATACTATGTTTCATAAGTCCTGTACCAACGTTTTATACAAAGGTGTCGTGTGGGGTAATTTGTGAGGTAGCTGTATAAAACCTAAAAAAATATACAACCTTTTTAAATTTTTTATCTCCGATTTTTTTGTGAGTGATTATGGTGGCACTTTCCCCACACGTTTTAAACTTCACAAACTTTCTCATACCTCATCCTCTAAAATGGGATGTTTAATCACAGGTTTTTAATACTTAGGGATAAGGGCTAGTCAATTGAGTGACACACAAAAGGTGGCACAGAAAGTGTCCAAATCTTTCTATTACGTTGAGTTTGTGTCCGTTCAAACTTTTGGGGTCAATTAGACCCCCCAACATAAACGGTGTCAAAAAATGTCAACATAATATCAGGGTTAAACAGTCACTGAAAAGGGACTTGAAACATTCTGACTCTTTTCATCAGCTAGGGGGCAAGTTGCAAAGAAAGTTAGTTTCAGACGTTGATGTTGGTTCTCGGCTCTAGCTTCAGCAAACAGGAGCTTTTGGCGTGAGTTTTCACAGCGAGACGGAGGATGGAAGGGAATCTTCCCATTATAAGACATCTGGTCCACTGCAAGACAGAGCCAAAGGAATGAGACACTACCCTGCTCACACCCTTCAAGCTCCAGGAACTCCTTCATGCAATTTTACAAGCTCCATTGCATATAAGAAATTGATTCGTTTTGCAGTGCCATAAGTTATATCTTACAGCCAGATTTCTAAATTATACAGCCGTCAGAGTATCATAAATATCACAACCGCACACCTGACAAAGGTAAAATACAAGATGTTTCAGTTACGTAGTTTATTTATTATTAATATAATTATTTTGCAGGTACAAGTTCCTATCCCTGCCATTCGGCCCCTCTCTCTTTACCTGATGGAGATCCCCGATTCAGAGTGCCTAGTTATCATTCATTTACTCTTTTCACACAAACGTTCATGTCATTGTTTATCAGATACAATCCATTTTACATTCAATGTTAAGTCCCCGTTCTCATTTTAATTCACAGAGCCCTTAATTTTTTGCACGCCACACTTAATACAACATATATTTGGTGGAACGGTTGGTGGAACGGTTGGTGGAACGGTTGTACCCTTCAGCAAGCTGCTTTACCTGCGTTGCTCCAGTGGAATACCCAGCCGTATAAATGGGTTCCAGAAATTTGTAAGCCACTTGGGATGAGAGCCAGAGCCAAAAGAATGAATAATAATACTAATATTTACATAATAGCTGAACTGCTTTTTTTTCAGGGTACAGTACAAGGGACGACTTATGCGGAAGAGGAGGAGGAGGAGGAGAAGAAGAAGGAGAAGAAGGAGAAGAAGAAGAAGAAGGAGAAGGAGAAGAAGAAGAAGAAGGAGAAGAAGAAGAAGAAGAAGGAGGAGAAGAAGAAGAAGAAGACCTTGACCGGACAGAGCAGCAGTGTGGCGTTCTATTATGGCGCACGCTTGTGTACGGAAATGTGCTGCGGCACCTCGGAGGTGTAAAATGTAATTAAATCACAGGAGTAAGTGGAAAGTGGAGCGGGTCCTAGAGGAAATGAGGAGGCGCTGTGCTTCGGCGTGACGGAAGCAGGGGAGTTCCTGTGGGTCACTCCGTCTAATCAGGGACCAAATTCTCCAAAGGAAATTGCGACGCAGAAAAAAACGGCATGGGGGAGGGGCAGTGGGGAGGGCGGCGCGGCGCGGCGACCCGAGCGCCAGAGCGGATGAAAAGCGCAATGGCGGAAGCGCGGGAAGGAAGACCCCGTCAAACGCAAAGCCGCTATAAATAGCGACGGAAAAGAGAGAAAAGAAAATAGTATCGTCCTCTACTGCGCCAAAACAAGAATACAGAAGCCAATGTTTTTGGCGTTTTGTGGAATGGAATAACTACATTGTGTTATTTCTTTATTTCTTTGTTGTTTAAAACAAAGCTTTTAATTTCAAGCCTATTCCATTTGTTTTCAGGATAGATATTCATAGATAAACTACAAATAAATGGCATGATTATTAAAACATACAAAACATCCTTTGCACAAGGAAAGCATTCAGTTCTACATGACAGTGCGTATTCAATCTGATGAGGGCACAACCCCAAGCTTGACTTTGATCATTCTAAACAACGTGCTTGTCTTGGCGCAAGTATAATCTCTCCCTGCGTCTTCGAACCGACGGAGTCGTGGAGCCAAAGGAAGTCTGCGCGCCGTACTCTTCCTCCACCTCATCCTCAATCACAATCTGTTTATCTGGCCTCTCACCTACAATGTGGAGGAGCAGCGGATGCCAGTCCCTGTAGAGGTAATAAGACAGAGCCGCGGATGACTCAGGAGAGGAAGCCACTCCTCCGGTTATTTAAAAATAAAACAAGAGAACGATTTTAAAGTGAAGTCTCGAAGGTCATCCGCCCCCCGACTCTGGAATTTTTCCGTCACTGTTACATTCTCCAACCTGACTTTAGTTCCTGGCGAGATTTGTGAGCAGGAAACAACAGCCCCAGATAACAGAGGGTCAGGCAAGCAAAGGCGTCTTCGCCGAGATTGAGGGGGTTATTTGCTGGTGCTGAGGGGGGGGGGGGGGTTTGAGAGTCAATAAAGGCACGGACTGGCACTCCAAAGTTCAGAACAACACGCGTGCCCCTGCCGTGACTGCGGTGGCTGGAGGTTTCACGAGAGGGAAAGTGTCCCTTGACCCCTGAAACAGATGCCTAAAAATAGCCCACCCTTTTCTCTTTCTCTCGCTCACTCCCTCTCTCTCCCTCCTGTTCGCCAGCACACAGGACACAAGGGGGTTTTGTGCTTTCTCTCTCTCCCACCACCACTCCTGTCAGCAGCTGTGAGGGTGACCCGTCATTTCTTTTTTGTGTGTGGGGGGGGGGAGTCATTTAGAGTGAGAGGCCAAGGTGTCAGTGGTGTTTTCCCATCATGCACCCTGTCCATTCCGCAGCATCCACACTTGTAGCATGCCACCTGTTAAGAGGTGTTTGTGTTGCCTGTGGAGTTCCGACAAGCTTTGTTTTGTGTGTTTGAGCGCAGACTCTCGGCCCTGTCGGAAAACAGACGTCTCTACGCTCCTTCCACTGGAAAATACATTTGAGACACTTCACAAACACACAATGAGAAGAGATTAAACGACCTACAATGAGCTGAGATGAATGAGTAGGGTCTGACCAATATCATTTCAGCAATCTGGAGTGACCGTTTCAGATAATAGATCATTGGCCTGCTGGCCCGCATATTTTATGCTAAGTATGAGTTAAGAGTTTGGCTGTGGAATACGTCATCAAATAAGTCAGGAGCGAACTTTCAGAACATGAACGTACGTATTGCAACAACATTATTTTTTATTGGAAACATTATTCCCAGTATTTTTTAACTTATAAATATTTGTTTCTAATGTAATCTAATTTTGTCAGCTGGGTCCGTTTGCAATTTGCTTTGTTAAATAATTTAATAGTGCTCCCTGCTGGCTTAATTTACATTTGTCTATACACATGTCTATTTAACCACTATTACTTCAAATGGTAATGCTAATTACATTAAGGTAATAGCTCGTTTATAGGGTAATTGTTTACTTGGTCTTTCAAAAAATAAAAAACGACTGTATGTAATATGACACTTGTTTAACTGCAGAATAATGACTCGCACATTGAAGCAGATCTGTCGACGCTTGGATGGCAGTGTAGACAGGATCAAATTTTGGTTGAATTACAGTTTGAAAGATGACAGACTGGACTAAATAAGGGAAGGGTTTAGGTTTGAGGTTAACCTGACAGACAGCGCAGATTTGGCTTTAACATTTAGGATTAGCCGTAGGATTTGCATTCATATATAAATTGAGAGGATGTACTCAAGGAGACTAAGTTTAATGTGTACATCAATCTCAAGGAGAATTAAGAAGTATCAGGACCATGTGACCTTCACCTGATACTGTTGTGAACAACAATCGAGAATCTCTTTCCCTGACCCTGGACAAAAACACACACACACACACACACACACACACAAACATACAGAAAACACAGACACACAAACATACAGAAAACACACACACACAAACATACAGAAACACACATACACACACACACACACACAAACATACAGAAAACACACACACACAAGCATACAGAAAACACACATACACAAACATACAGAAACACACATACAAATAAACACACAGAAAAACATGAACACACGCAAACACACATACAAATAAACACACACACATGCACACAGAGAAAACACAAACACCCACACACACAAAAACATGAACACACACAAACACACATACAGAAAATGCACACAGAGAAAACACACACACACACACACACACGCACAAACACACACAGATAGACTGCAGCGACCCCAGTGTAAATGTAGCCTTCCTTGCAATCGTTCCTCAGCCCTCTGCTTCTCTCAGTCTTATTTAAACCCTCGGTGACATTCGGCTTCTGCGCTAAGACGAGTTGACAAATAAGTGATGACCGTTCACATTTTTAATTTAGAAGGCTGATGAAAAATTAACTGCCACGACGCGCGACTGTGATTCCAAATGGCCTCGCCCTTCCCTCAACAAATTTGCCTTTTTCGTCTATCATAACTTGCTCCCTGTCTTCAGCAAACCACTCAGTTCATAGTTCGGGGGGGGGGGGGTGCGAAATTCCAAGAGGAAGAAAAAAGAAGTTTGGCAAAGAAAAGGGAATAAACCCGGGGCTTTTTAGAGTTCTGGGTCCCTATCCAACACACCACCACTCCATTCCTTTGCCATTCCCCACTATAATGCCTCCTGAAAGATATCTAACTATTAATAGAGTCCGCACAGAGCTGCAGTCATCGGGATTGCCTTGCAGCGCTGTGACTAAGTAGAAGTGATGTCTCTAGTGACAAGCGCTCATGTCGCAGTCAGAGGACACAGCGCGTACATTATGGACACGCATACACACCGCACACATTATGGACACGCATACACACAGCACACATTATGGACACGCATACACACCGCACACATTATGGACACGCATACACACCGCACACATTATGGACACGCATACACACCGCACACATTATGGACACGCATACACACCGCACACATTATGGACACGCATACACACCGCGTACATTATGGACACGCATACACACCGCACACATTATGGACACGCATACACACAGCACACATTATGGACACGCATACATACCGCACACATTATGGACACGCATACACACCGCACACATTATGGACACGCATACACACCGCACACATTATGGACACGCATACACACCGCACACATTATGGACACGCATACACACCGCACACATTATGGACACGCATACACACCGCACACATTATGGACACGCATACACACCGCACACATTATGGACACACATACACACCGCACACATTATGGACACGCATACACACCGCGTACATTATGGACACGCATACACACCGCACACATTATGGACACGCATACACACCGCACACATTATGGACACGCATACACACCGCACACATTATGGACACGCCTACACACCGCATACATTATGGACACGCATACACACCGCACACATTATGGACACGCATACACACCGCACACATTATGGACACGCAGACACACCGCACACATTATGGACACGCATACACACCGCACACATTATGGACACGCGTACACACCGCACACATTATGGACACGCGTACACACCGCACACATTATGGACACGCATACACACCGCACACATTATGGATACGCATACACACCGCACACATTATGGACACGCATACACACCGCACACATTATGGACACGCATACACACAGCACACATTATGGACACGCATACACACCGCACACATTATGGACACGCATACACACCGCACACATTATGGACACGCATACACACCGCACACATTATGGACACGCATACACACCGCACACATTATGGACACGCATACACACCGCGTACATTATGGACACGCATACACACCGCACACATTATGGACACGCATACACACAGCACACATTATGGACACGCATACATACCGCACACATTATGGACACGCATACACACCGCACACATTATGGACACGCATACACACCGCACACATTATGGACACGCATACACACCGCACACATTATGGACACGCATACACACCGCACACATTATGGACACGCATACACACCGCACACATTATGGACACGCATACACACCGCACACATTATGGACACACATACACACCGCACACATTATGGACACGCATACACACCGCGTACATTATGGACACGCATACACACCGCACACATTATGGACACGCATACACACCGCACACATTATGGACACGCATACACACCGCACACATTATGGACACGCCTACACACCGCATACATTATGGACACGCATACACACCGCACACATTATGGACACGCATACACACCGCACACATTATGGACACACATACACACCGCACACATTATGGACACACATACACACCGCACGCATTATGGACACGCGCGTCGTCCCCTGTTGTCCCCCTCCTGGGCGGAGCCACAGCTGCCTCCCAGTGAATTCCTAATGAGCGGATCTGTCGCTATGCATTTCCCCCGGCCTTCGTTTGACACCGTTATCCTGCAGGTTACATACCCGCCGGCTCGGGCACCACAGCCATTCCCCCGCTGTGGGCAACCTTGGCCACGTTTGCCTCCAGGGCAGGCACACGCGCACACACACACACACACACACACACACACAGAAGGTTGTAAAGATGCTCAGCATAAAAAGGGGTCTTGTTTTGGTTGGACGGTTTGGTTTTGTCTGAGCTTTTAAATCCGCTGAAATGTTGCCATGTGCGCCAATTCAAATTTTTCATTTTCTCCCCCAGAATCCCCTTAAACTCTAAAAGACTCTGCAGTGTCTCAGCAGCTTTCCCGTTTCTTTGGCGGAAAACAAACCCCAACTGCCACACATCTCAGTCAGCTGTTCTTCATTCATTTTTCTCAAGTGCAGCTGTGTATCTCAATAATCAATGATCCCTCCCGTTGGCAGGGGGATCCGGGCATATTGTCCGGGAGCGTGTGTGTGTGTGTTTGTGTATGTGTGACTCCCCTCTCCTGTGCCAGCAAAATCATCTCATCAAACACGCCTGGCGCTTTGAATCATAGTCGGATAGAACCGGTACAAATGTGAAAACAACGCGCAAAATGTTTCAAGCTGATAGGGTCAACCCACCCCCACCCCACATCCAACCCCCCACCCCCCACCCCCCACCCCATCACAGCGGGCGCGGCAGGCTTTTTCTACGCGGGTGGAGAGATGACCTTTTCAGCGGAAAAAAGCTTGCCTACCCAGATTGGATTTTTATTTTTTTTTCTCCCCTCCATCCATGGAGGGAGCTCAAACATCTTCACATGGGAAAACCCAAAGCAGCGTTTATATCACCGGTGCAACCTTCAGAACCTGGCGGCCCTGAGAGAGGCTGACAGAAGGGTGGCCGCAGGAGGAGGCAGCCATAATAAAAAACAAAAAGCGGCACGAGAGCAGGGAAGGGAGGGAACAGGAGAGACCCTAATAATGATGGGGGGGCCCCGGCTTGACACGGGATGGGAAGTGACAGCGGACAAGTCATCCATTATTCATGGGCCCATCGCCTCGGTTATTTATTTCTCTCCCTGCCGCGCGCGGTGAAGGATCACGGCACAAGACAAACAGCACAGCCGCGGTCCAAATCCCCCGCACTGCGCGGCCGCCGCCGCCGTGGTAACCGCCCCCGCTCTCTGATCTGGGGAGGATGCGGAAACGCTGTCCATCTTTAATGCATGCCTCAAATCCAAGAAGAGAGAGAGCCGGTCCCTGGCCTGGCAGTGACGGAAAACAGTGTGGATTGAATCTTTGCGTTACGCGTCCAATTCCTGACTCCTGAAGGCAATCAAGGTTTTGGAGGAGGTGTGTGGGGGGGGGGGGGGGGTTAAGAACCTGAGACTCTGACCCAAGGTATAATGGGGGGTTCTTTGGAATGTGACGGAGGTGACATCACCCAAGTTGGCGGTACGTGCGTCTTTCTGTGCCATTGGAGTAGCTGGATGAGTGGGCGTCTCTCCCCGATCGCGTGTCAATGCTCCTTTCTCCATCCCACCATAGAATGTGGGACCGGACATATACACCGAACCAGCTGCAGATGCAACATATAGACAATAAATATAGCCCACTCTGATTTATGGTATAAGTCCATCACGGCCACGTGACTGAAATCCACACGCGATCAAAAGCACAGATGGACCCAGAATTCTTAACCTCACCTTGACCTGTCGGAAGAGGATCCCTCGAACCATATCCCTCGAGAGGCTAATGTTACAGAACGAGAGGTTTTGAAGGGTGGTACCAATTTCATTTTAATATCGAGATGGAGGACCAGGCATTGACAGAAGCCTACAAATAGTCAAAGAATCTATATTGGGTCCAAAGTGCACAAGGCGGCCATATTTTGCTCGTTGATCAGAAACAGAAAGACTGAGGTTGCATGTATTTGGAGGTTCCTTGTATAGATGGAATATATGGCAATATATTGTAAATACATGGCCTTTTTGGAAAAATAAATATATGTGACAGTAATGTACTTAAAATATATATTGCAGCATCTGCAAGTGCAGATAATAGGTGTATTTGCCCACATTTCGCGTGGCAATACCTTTTCTGATCTTGGTCACATATCTTTGTTGCAGCAGTGCCCCCCAACCCTGTTCCTGGAGATCTACCGTCCTGTAGGTTTTCATTTCAACCCTAATTTGGCACACCTGTTTCTACTAATTAGCAGCTCAATGAGATATCTAGCTGTTGAATGAGGTGTGCTTTGTTAGGGTTGGAGCGAAAACCTACAGAACGGTAGATCTCCAGGAACAGGGTTGGGGACCACTGGGTCGCAGTATATTCAATTTCTACAGGGGATTACATCATGTCCCTGCTAATTTCACACAGGGACATATGAAGAGAGTATGTGTGGCAGTGTGGTGTGTGAGTGTGGCCGGTACAACGTTGCATGCAGCCTGATAGCACTGTGAATTATGACCCTGTAGAGGAGTTACAGTTGACACTGATGAACATGGCACTCAATATCTCAATTACAGTAAGACCGGCTGTAATGCTCCCCACCACAGTTAGCACCAGAGTATCCGTTGTGCCCTGACCAGTCCACGACCACATCGGCCCATCATTCATCCTCAGGAGTGAACGTCGTAGCGAGCGAGCCACAACCCATAATCACGATCCTACCGTATTAACTTTCCAAACCTCCATTTCGACCAGAGCAGAACACAGTGTGATCCATGGACATGTTGAGGAGAAGTGGTGTTCTGTTTATTTCTGGTTTAGTTGGACAGAGCAGAGTCCCAAACTGGGGTCCAGGGGCACACACAGGTCCTGTAAAAAAACAACAAAAAGCAATGTTCCCTTTTAAAAAATGTACATTTACATACTTCATTCATTTTTCTCTCTTTTTTTTTTTTTTACAGACAATAAAGTAAATCTTGTCTGGTGTATGCATCCTTTGTAATGTTGTAATGGTACCATGATGTACACATTCTAAACTAGCACTGCATTGTGTGGTCTGTTGTGCATTGTAGTTAAAGGTGTCAATCCCTATAAGAAGATTCCAGAAAATAAACTACCACTCCAGAGTTAAAATAAGTTCATTAGAAGCTTGCATCTTTATTCAGGCCTAAGACCTGCAAAACATTGTCAACTAATGTAAGTAATTGATTATCTTTTTCAGGTTCCACAGTTCTCAGGCCGCTTTGGTGCAAAATTTTGTGTATGGCAGAAAAAAACGAATGCAAAATTTGAATTAACTGAAAATAAGACATTTTTAAATGGCTGCTTTACTTTTCCCTTGCTAATTTGAGCTAATAATGCATTTGTCCATTGACGCGAATATTTATCTGTTTATATTGTGATGTTGTTTGTTTAATTGTATCTACGATACGCCCTCTAGAAAGCCCTCATTTTAATTTAGACTAAATCCTTAGCAGCATTCACAGACGGGGACGTTCTCTCTTTAATTGACCCCAGGTCAAATGAGGACTGAGATAATATTTTGTTACATTATTCTCGTTTCCCCGGAATTGCATTTCCATAAAACTTCACTTCATGCCTTATTTATAACCCTTCTTAGAATTACCATGCAAACGACATCTTAACTGTCACCCTTTCTTCCCGTGGAACAGTTTAGTAAATATCAAACTGTATTCATTATTAATAAACTCATAGCTGAAACCCATCTTCAACACACCCACACACACACACACACACAATGTAGGCACTCAAAAGCTCGTTTGATATCAAGGCGGCAAATGTAATTTAGCACGCGTTGAATATTAATCTAATTAGGAAATGGTTTTCCTTTATTAGCGGGCGCGAGTTTTTCTACTCGTAGAAAGGGCAATTCAAACGTCTAACACTACTTGTCAATATGTGACAGACTTCACACAAATGGTGATGATGTTTACTGTGTTGGCACAGCTGGTGATCACCCTCCCGCAAACTCCGTCGTTAAGGGACAGACCTGCCTCCCCCCGCCCCCCTTCTCTTAGGCACCACTGTTGGCAGGTAAATGGACGCGGCATCTGCGGCGGTTCCAAGCTGGCATTTACTCAAGCTGTTTCTTACATCAACATATGTTTGTAAGCAGGCAAGACCACTTTTGTGCTGCTCAAACAGCAGTAAAACTTACGAGGGACAATAAAGCGGCGACTCCCTTTACAACGTTGTCTAAGTTGTGTCTGTCTGGGGAAATAGTTGAAGCCAAAAAAGTCCTTGTGAAACCGCAACCTAATTTTAGTAAGTAGCCTAACTTAGGTGCGTTTTAAGAGTAAACATAGGCTACGTATGAAATGATTGAAAGTACAATAGCCTATATTGTTCTGAATCAGTGTTTCTTTAATTCGGTCCTGGGGACCCTATGTATTGTTTTTTTTTTTTTTTAAAGTTTGTTTTTATTTTACAGGCAATATCTTGCTCAAGTAAGGGTTTTGAACACGTGTTTCAGTTATTTCATAAGTTATTAAAGTTATTAACACAATAACATAATTTTCTTTGTTTTTTAATTCTTTGTTATCTAACAATATTGGTTTTAGTGGTTTCAGGTGTGCACACTCATCAGTTATAGGAGCCTATTGTTTCACCTCGATCTTAAATTTGATCAAGTTAAAAATGTTATAGCCTACCTCTTTTTTATGAAATGGTTAGCAATATAGCACAATAATCACATTGTGAATACGGGACTTTTATTCTTGGTAGGCATAGTTATTTTTGACATAATGTGGCTTAAGAGGGTAAATACTCCCTCAAAACATAAAAAATAATCTAATTAAGAAAAACAAACATCTTACATTTCTTGGATTCCAATGTGGTTGTGACGATCACCAGCATACATAAAGGCCCCAGTAGAGTTTGAGAAAAACGGTTCTAAAGAAACATGTTAGATTAAATAACCTACACACATCTTGCATGACAAAATGGTAGCCTATTGTCCAATGCCGTCCATTTATGCAGCACAGAGGTTAGGCTATAACCGGCCTGTTTTTATATTATTAATTAAAACTGAAATTTTGACATAAAACGAAATTAAATTTTCACCTCAGTTTAATTCAAGTTTTAAAACAGTTTTTAGTTTCACCAGTTTGTCTTTAGGGGATCACTGCATTTATGACGTCTAACGATTGTTTTGTAAGTTATTATACTGTGGCTGTTTAGCCTGGATAGCGATGCATCATTAGGCCTTTGCCGTTCCCCGTTGACTCGCACTGGAGGGAGAAACTAACGAAACTACAGGGGGTGCGTCCCAATACTCGAAAAATGTACCCTCCCTTCCTCCACCATCACCTCCTCTACTCCGTGCCCCGGAAACGGATCTTTGTATTTTAATCTAATGTTGCTGATTACATCTTAATTACGTATTAATGGTTACATATTAATTAATGTCTCGACGCAAACCGCAATGTCAGGTACATTGTATGCTGTACATGCAAATACTTTTCAGGGAAACGTTCAGGGCCCCGTTTCCCAAAAGCATCTTAGAGTGTTTTTCATTTGTGTTTTATTAATGTTATGAGTAAAATTATAAAAATTTACTGACATTACATAAAAAGAATAATAGAAATAGAAGGAGAAAGACAAAAAACAAATGACGAAAAACAAACAATGAAAGTAATATAAAAACAAAATTGCCTTAGATGATCTTTATCTAAGACCCTTTTGGGAAACGGGGCCCAGACAGTTTTGCATACTTCCGGGTAGGAGAGGAGTGGGAGTGGAGGAAGGGAGGTGGGGAGTGAAGAATATTGGGACGCACCCAGAGTTACTAGCTGAATGGCTTCACCTAAGCAATAGTATAACTTCCTTTCCCTCCGGAGAAACGGCCAGACGGGAGCCACGGCCTGGAGGTTTTATTTATTTATTTAAGTATTTATTTATCAAAACTCCTTCTTCAGACAAAAAAATATATACGAATTAGCATGTCTTTTTTATATATGCCTGCCGAAACAACATTTATGTACTTCTTTCCTGCAATGTGTTGGCTACTCAACTGCCAAAAATTTGAGTTACAGTATTTGAGCCCATCGCTTGCAATATGTTAAAGTAAAATGTTTCATAGATCTTATGGCAATGGAATTAATCATAATTAAGTTTTATATATTGTATCCCACTTACGTCACCAAGACAAGACCCTATATTAGGCTACATATTAGGTAACATAAAGGATGTGTAGGCCAGCTTTTCATAAACTAAAAACACCTGGCCCTATTCTTAATGTAAAAGAGAGTTTTTACAAGACAACAGCATTTCGACTATTTTCTGTTTAATGGCACATGTAACATAAGTTACATTGGCTCAAGACTGCAAAAACAACGATGCAGTCCTACGGTAGTTTATTATTCTCCTTCGTCCAAAATAAAAACACCAGAAAATCATTAACATACACAAGCGCTAATTACAGGACGTTCGCACCGTATTCGCCTAAACATCATGGTCCCCTCAAATTCTCATTTATATTTTGACCAATAGTCGTCCCGCGCGGGCGGCGACCAACGGACCACCATTCTGAAGCTATTCTGCACGAGAAAGTGGATTAAGCCACCTCCCCCTTTTGAGTTTTTGACATGTCTACATCCAAAGGATCATCGCAGATGATAATCAGTGAGGATTATCTCCCTAGCAGGCCGTTACGAGAGGAGAGTCAGAGCAAAGGGGAGAAAGAGAGAGAGAGAGAGAGAGAGCGAGAGCGAGAGAGAGAGAGAGAGAGAGAGAGAGAGCGCAAGGATCAACTTCGGAGAGATTTTCACAGAAACAGCGCAACTGAGGCGGAGGGAGGCAAAGCGCTGTTCAGCACCACGCTGTATTTCCGAAGGAACAGGTTGGACTGTTGCAAGGAAAACCTACAGAAAAAAAAACACAACGTCGAAATTCCCAGGACATTCCAATCACGCGGGTTTGAGGACTTACTTCTGTGGAAGCAGAAATATACATTGACTGGTATTGAGATACGTAGCTGCATTCATTTTTGTTTTAAAAAACATATTTTGTACATTTTTAAAAAGAACAGAAACAGAATATAATATCAAAATCCACACACTGACAACGGAATACAACGAACGAGGCAGACACATTTGGAAAAGTTGTTACCTGCAGCAATTACGGAGGAAATTGTCACCAATTTATTAAAAGACTTTAACGCCGCTACTGTCCTTGTTATCTACAGTAACAAAACGTTATAATTTCAAGCAGGCTACTGTCCGTTTAGCGTACACCGGAGTAACTGTAATGCGGTGTGCCGTACAGTATAACTAGCGAGCTACTTTCACACCAGTCGCATTGAAAGAGCAAGTCAGTCTAACGTACTTTCGCGGTGGACGGAACCAGCGGGACCAGGAGCTGCAGAAAATGATTGCGCTTTACGTTTTCCTTTGCCTCATGGAAGCAGGTAAGAAACCCCCATTTGATTCACATTTCAAGTTTATATAATGCGAAGTTGTTGGTGGTTAAAAAAGCCATGAGATGACGAGCTTCCACTAGGCTACAAGACGCGCTGCGTCAAACCAGTTCCGACGTATTGGAGAGATACTGTTCTAGATTCTTTCGATCTCAGGTGCTCTTCGGCAATACGACAGACAATCTCTTGCTTACAGATGGCTGTTGGTCAAAAGTTAAGGCATGCAGAGGCGCCCAAAAATATGTATAAGAGCACATATAGGTTGAGTGTTACTGCGCCAAAAATGACAGAAAAGAGAAAGGGTCGGAGGAAGGTACCTACAGGCTATAGCAAATGTAAAATGTTAATAGAAGGGGATTTTGTAACCATGTGTTTTTAAAATTACATCTAACGAGGCTTTACTTCGTGTTTCTCTAAGTCAACGGTATCCTGAACAATTATTTGTATCCACTTTGCTTGTTGTTACTATTATTATAATTGTTGTTATTGTTTCCTTCGGCACTGCTAGCGAATACGTGTTTGGTATGGCTTTTGTGCGTTGGTGCTCTTAATATGTTTAACTCCTGGGGTGGCAAGGCACGCGTGTCCGAATGGGGGCAAGAGCTTTCACAGAGCAGCACTGGGCGTGTAATAAGTGGAGGATAATTCACTTTCAGTTTACCGATAACCTTAAGTGTACCACAGCACTTTAGCAGTAGGCTACCTACTTGTTTTTTTGTGCGTATTTCAGCTAGCCTACATGGTAAATTATACATTAGCCTATATTTACATATCGTTACTGGTATGAATAGTATTGGACTGTATCAATGGACTGATATCGATGCAGGTTTAGTCCATTTTTAAAAATCCACCCCTGGACCGGTCATGGGTTTTTAACTTGACCGCAGGTGTCAGGCGTTTCACGGCACAGATGCTTGTAAAATGCAGGGAAATGTCTTTTCTTTGTCCGGCGATTCGAGTGGCATGCGGAGCCTGGGAGATAATGTGGAAAACACTTGCGCGCTACTTAGAGCGAAGCAGCTCAGAGATGCACTACGGCACAACTCTCCACCCCAATGCCCCGCTGCCTACACCTCAAGCGCACCCCCCCACAACCCACCCCTCCTTGCACCCGGTTATGTATTGCATTTCAGCATATTTTAATCAAAAAGAGGGGATATAGCTGGTTAACTATCACACTAGGCAAAGGTGTGAAAACAAATCCCAGAAACTGTCATCCCACACTGAAATGATAAGACCCGTGCTGCAGGCTCCAAATCCTTAGAATTTGTGAAGTTTCTAAAACGGGCTTTTACTCGCCCAACTTTAACGATTAAATTAAACTGTCAAAAATACAGAAAAAACAGTAACACTGCAGTACCTGGAATAGTATCGGGTACGTTATGTATCTGTGGAGAAAGCGATGAGCGGATAATGTGTGTATAAAAACCATGCCCCAATTACTCACTTAGGCTAATTCACTATCCCCCATTCTACCCTATAGTGTAGTCCCACCAGAGATCAACGAGGTGTGTGTGTGTGTGTGTGTGTGTGTGTGTGTGAGAGAGAGAGAGGGGGGATATGTATTTTATTTTAAGTGCATTCCGAGCCATGGGGGTAAATGTGAAATGCACTTAGGCTACAGCCTTTAAAAAGTAGTCTGCTCTCTGGAAATATCACAGTCATTGCGATCATAGGCTACACCAGCCCTCGCAGCTTAAAATAAATTAACTGAATAAATAATTGCATGGAATATATACGGTTAGGGGTTACACGGAATCCTACATTGTCTGTGTTAGGCTGAATGCTGTGTTTGTCTGGGTGGACTGAATCACTGGTTGAAGATCTTCACAGCCGCCCAAGGTGCAGCTATAATTTTATTCTCAGGTCTCAAGAAGTGTAGGCTGACCAGCCTATGTAGAAAAAAGTATCCGCAATATTGTTGCCGAGTTGTTTAAGCCCGTATTTATTTATTGATTTACTAAACTTCATCACTTATAGGATTCTCACGATAACTTGGGCGTGTTTGCAAATAAGACTGCATGCTTACTGATGCCTTTTTGCTCGGTAGCTTCTGTGTATTGTGCGTTTCACTGGTAAAGCTATAGGCATTACCAACACTAGCGAGGCGAGACTACTGCAGTAGGCTACAGGGTCGGGTGCTGTGTAACACACAGTTGGGGGGAGGGGGGGGGCGAGAATTGGGGGTGAGTAGGGGTGTTTGCAATAGAATAGCATTCTGCGCAAGAATAGTTCGAAAAATAAAAAAAACTAAATAAAGTTAGTGTGCGTATGTGAGTTTATACGGGCGGTATAAATTCATATTTTGGTAAAGCCAAAGGAAGATAATCAGAGAGAAACGCATTCTTGAAGTCTTGAAGAAGATTAGGCTACTTACAGCCAGTGAACTCTGTAGGCCTTGACCACACACGCGCACACGCTCACAGGAAGCTTTTGAAACCCTTTATATCCTTTTATATTTATATTCTCTTTAATCTAGTGAAAATAACATAACTCAGCGCACCGTGCGTGCTTATCATAAACCCATATTCGTGCGCGTGTGTGCTTTCCACCCCTTTTAACAGAAATTGTACATTTGCTTTATTATTAACGGTGCTTTGAATCCGTTGTAGATGAAGGCTTCAAATCCCCGGACCCTTCAGACTAAAAAGCGCTTCGTCTTCGTCTTCTTCCAATTAACATTGAGCAACCAGGAGTAAAGCAAAGCGCTTTCGGTCAACGCTTCAGTAAATGAATTAAAGGCAAATGTTTATTGGCTGTTAAGCTGCGTTTTTTCTCATTCGCTGATAAATGAGAACAGGGTATTGACACGTAGAGAGGCCGTAATTAAATTTAAATGTTAAATCAGAATACACAACGCCGTCACAGCGACATTCACACTCCAAGGAGAAGAAAAAAGAGGAAATGTTAATGAAATGCCTGCTGGAACTAAATTGGAAATGCAGTTAAAATAAAAAGCCAAAGCGACAATTCTCCAAGGGAAATGACACGTCCTCCTATTGGGACTGTTTGCGAACACAGCGGAAAGCTAATTTCCGTCAGCAAACTTTTTGCTCTCGCTCTCTTCCTTTGCTTGTTGTTTGTGTATTGCTGGAGCTGCAGCTCCATCCCCGGCGTATCCTGTCTGTCACTTTTCGTAAGGATATCTGTGTTTTTCACTCGGGTCATTAAAACGAACTATCCCCTAAAGCCATATTTGCATAGATGATTAATTAATTGACCACGGGACGTAAAGCACTGTGGGCTAAGCTAACCATTATGTGAATAAGAGCGAGGTAGCCTAATATGTGGCGTTGGCTTTGGATGAGTTCTGGGGCGTGGGGTGTATGTAGCCAACACCACACTGCCACAATAATTCCTTCACAGACCGATAGCAGCTGGTTTGGGAGGGACTGTGAAAGGAAACGATAGCTTCCAGACTTATCCAGATGGCACCGCGCAACTTATTTACCTAGAGTCTACCGAAAGTGTTCTTCTCGCTGGCCCATAAAAAACCGAGAGTCAACTTGAAAACTCACTCAGCAGTTGACAGTCGGATTGAGCCAGGTGGGTGCTGACTGACTGACGGACTGACGCTGACGCAAAAAAAACAAAAAAAAACGACAAGTGTGAATGCACGGAGCAGTGCATTCACGCGCAGGCGCATATCTATATTTACGCTCCCATGCGCAGTTTCCATCCATAATTCGCCTTCTCTGAATGTCCTGAGGTTCCCAACAGATTTCGATTGCGCCCGCATCAAAATTCCGAGTGGTCTTCAATGAGCTCTTTGTGGAACCTTTAGCTTTGGGTAGCCGAGTCTCGCAGGGACAAGTTCAAAGGCAATGTGCCAAGATCACACAATTCCTTTCGCCGTCCTGTTGCCAATGGAGTCTGTGCCACCGCAAACCAAGTACCCCCCCCCCAAAACCATCCCTGCATGCCTTCCCTGTCTTTCCCTTCCTAACCGCCTTCACCTCCAAAATGTGGGGCGTCCGGCTAATGAGCGACGGCCATGACAGACATGGCACCTGCCTCCACTGTCCTCCGCACAGGACTGCCCTTTACCCATTGGTGGAAACGTGTCCCAGGGTCGAACCACAGCTACGCCACGCCTTAGTGCAGGCACGGGGGTCCTCACTCTTATCCAGAAAGGGTTACACAGAAAGCAGTTACACACCTGCTTCTACTAATCAACCAAAAGAGTCTTTGCTCAGGACTTTGATTAGTAGAATCAGGTGTGTTGCTGCTCGGTTGAAACAAAAGGCTGCACCCACAGCGGCCCTGATTGGATAAGACTGAGGACTCGTGCTTTAGAGATATTGCATGACGTTGTAACCTAAAGGGCCACACGGCATGGACACTGGCAGGATAATTTTAGGCGGCGTGCATATTTCATGAGCAAATGCCTTTTATTATGTCGAGGAGTCATATTGGGTGCGAGTGGTAGCACTCAATAAAGGCCAGCCTTGATGAACAACATCACGCATGGTGGAAACCCACCCCCCCCCCCCTCTCCCCTTCATTCCTTAACCCCAGAGCCACCCCCCAAACCTGGAAAATGCTGCCTTAAGTAGAGATGAGGACCGCGCTGATCCGTTGATCGAGGGAAAATGGAGCTTGTGACAATTCATCATGCGCAGAATAGCACAGGCAAAGACTCACCTGGGGGGGGGTTGTGCATTATTTACAAGGCTGATGCTTACTGGCACACATATGGAATACTAGCCCACTTTGATTCCAGCACTCCAAATCCACAATGCAGTTCATTTAACGCCTTTGGAGCGAATGCGTTCTTTGACTGGAAAAAGTGTGAAAACGGTGAGCTTGGAAGGCCCAACGAAGCGGAAAGGCAGGTTTCGCCCCCGAGACCGCTCTCCGTAGCAGCGGGCCCCGCGCTTTCACCGAGGTAAAAATGCATTCAGGCCTCACGGCCCTGCTTCGAGTGTCACGGCGTGGGCTCGCGCTTCTCACACTGACTGCACGTGACTCGCGTCCGTTAGAACCAGCCAATTCAAAACTGTTCGCTTTTTAATAACCCTGTCCCCGACTGGACGGTTAACTTCTTTTCACGGGCTCGGCTCTACGCCTTTTCCCGCGTTCCGATTCTTACCCACCCAGAAATTTCTAGAAAGAAGCCCACGGTCAGACGGAGAGAAGGGCTGGGAAGAAGGACCTGATAACAATGGGGTGTTCTGTGCTCCTCCAGGATGGGCCAAGCACACTCACATTGTCGTTTTACCCCCCCCTTTTTTTAAAACAAGAAACAATGGACCCCCAGGGGCTTCGGCGTTTGTCTGCGCCCCATTTGGCCTTCCAAAACTTTGCTTTTCTCCCTTCGCAGTCTGGAATACAGGGGGGGACGTAAAAAAGACAATAGGGTTAAATTTCTCTGTAATCAGCTTTGCCATTCGGATAAACAGAGATAAAGAACTTGGCACCGTGTCTTCGGCCTTTTTCTATTAGCGGTTATGGACCTGGGTGGATGTGGGGGGAGGGGGTTTATGGCTATAAGTAAATACAGGAGACACACTGTGGTATCCTGTGCGGACCACTTGGCTCCTTCCACCATTCTTCTTCTTCTTTTTTTATCACTCCCTTGGCTTCATCCCCATCTTACCGCCAACTCCCCTCCAATCTTCCTGGGGAGATGAGTTTCAGGGGATACGCCAGACAAGATAGCAGGACAATGGGGAATTGTGTTTGGACTCATCCACGGCCGCCAGTGGATCGCACGGCTTTATCGAGTCGATTTTTAATACAGTCGGTGTTTACGCTTTCGGGTTTCTCCCGCCAACCCCCCTGAATGTTAAAAGCGCAGAAACGATCCACACAATTCCCGGCGGACGGAGGTCTCCTTTTAAAACCACAACCACTATTTTTACACAAACTGAATTAAAAAAAAAAAAATAAAATAAATAAAATGTATTCCTCTCCTGACCAGATGTAAAATGTCACATCCGCTGAGAGAGACGGATGACAGTTTGACCACAAGTTCAAAACCAACTGCCATGAAAAGCACCTCTGGGGTGCACCAGGCTTTTGTTTCAGCTTTCCAATCAATTCTTGTCCTCCCCAGACAAAAAAATAATCTCTATAGGCAGGGCAGTGAGACCAACGCTAAATTGAAATGTATCTTCGGTGCTGTATCGGAGTCCTGGTTATCTTCTCTCGCCGGGCTGCCCTAACCTCACACTAAACACGGCCATGTTACGGGAACCGTTTGGCAGGGGGGAGGAAGAAGAACAGATGCCCCCCAGTCCGCAATTCCCACCGTCCCCATCACCATTATTCCTAAAACCGTTACTGCAGTTAACAGTGATGCTAGCAATAGTGGAGATCCCTTACTTCAGTCATAAACATGACACGTTTATTTCAGATTCTGCATGAACTGCAGTCAAGCTCCTAGCAGCTGAAATCAGGCAGACGGCACTCTATAGATACAGTACCCATATATTGTCAACTGCACATATATAAATGGTATATGCAGTGCATTTACAGCATACATTAAAGTGTGTGTGTGTGTGGGGTGTTTTTGTATGTTTGCCTTTGTGTGTGTATGTGTGTGTGTGTGTGTATATGTGTGTCGGGGGGGGGGCTGCCTTTGTGTGTGTTTGTGTGTGTGTGGCAGTCTGCCTGTGTGTGTGTGTGTGTGTATGCGTGTATTTGTATACCACAGATATGCATATGAATCACCAAATCAAAGCTTAGCCGGGCGAGGCCCTTAACCGGGCGAGGCCCTTAGCTGGGCGAGGCCCTTAGCCGAGTGCTTCTTGCCCGCTCTGGGTCAAGGGCGTGCGATGCGGTCTGGGATGATGAGCTGAGATGAAGGCTTTCTGTCTTCGAGGCTCTGTGCCCTTTACCAAGTGATTAGTCAAAGCAGAACTGTCTAATTAATGATGCGCCATCTCACCGGACATGTCATGTACTTACTCAACAAGAAAGTCACGCACTCAAGGAATGCAGGGCTCACTAGGCAACTCTTAAAGGCGCAGCGCGCAGAGAGAGAAGGAGAGAGGGAGAGAGAGACAAACATTTCCACAGGCCCAAAGACCCCCTTTATTTTAAACAAAGAGACCGCCTCCTGTTACTTCAAACCGACGGGAACGCAAGTACAAATATTGTGATTATGACTCAACCGGTTAAGAATAATACAGAGGCGCAGGGTAAGAGATACTCTGGCAGGGCAGCGTGTC
This sequence comes from Ilyophis sp. 1 JC-2022, assembly GCA_022702515.1. Taxonomy (NCBI): domain Eukaryota; kingdom Metazoa; phylum Chordata; class Actinopteri; order Anguilliformes; family Synaphobranchidae; genus Ilyophis; species Ilyophis sp. 1 JC-2022. The sequence continues at coordinate 76,358,498 of CM040406.1, forward strand.
ACGGTGAATGGCAGCTCGCTTTTTGTTTTTTTTCGAGACGGGCGGGAGGGTTTTTCGGACTTGAAGGAAGCGTTGCCTGTTTGCTTTTCAGTGGGAGCTCGGAGTCTTCCTTTGAAATGCACCCTGGGAGACTCGCGCGAGAGGAGCAGACCATTTTGCCATCAAGAGAGGCACGTCAGTCAAACCGTATCGATCGGGCTTTTAACTACAATTCCTTCAGTGTCCAAACACGGCCATTTTATTGAACGGCTTTGAGGTGTGAGGCCGAGAGGCTAAGGTGCAGCTTTGAAATGTGTCAGAAAATGAAAGGAGACAAAGAGCAAAGGAAAGGTCTGAGAATCCCTCTGCCAACGGCATAGCTATGCAGCGTGACGGAACGGCATACAACCGTGAGCTTGTGAGGTGTGTGCGCGTCTGTGTCTGTGTGTCGGAGGGGGTGAGGTCAAGGGGATTAACTTTCAGGGGCTTAGCAGTAGAGGTAATGGATATGCTTGTGCTGGTGTGGGAGAAACTCCCTGTTTTTGGCCGTTTTGCCACGGGTCAGACAATGAGCAGGAAGGAGGAATGGAGGCGGCAGCAGGCAAAGGTGCATGAATAGGGGGTGAGGTGCGAAGCCCGCAGGGCAGTAATGTAGGTGCTCCTCTGGGGACAGATGCATTTGGGATGTATAGGTGTAAGGAGGGGTGCGTGAGCTTGCTGGTGTGTTTTTGGAGGGGAGGCGGAGGAGGATGTGTGTGTGGGGGGGGGGGTGGGGGGGGGTGGGGGGGGGACACATATAGAATCCAGTTCAGAACCTTTTAGCATCAGGTCATGATGTCACAATGTCCCTCAGATTGTTGGCGGGAAGAGGCGGATCTAATGAGTGAACAGTGTTCCTGGTTAGGCAGGGAGGGAGACTGGCCCGTTACAACCATACTCCTTTCCACCGCTACATGCTCATCCCGTTATCCTGCAGACTGGGGGGTTGGGGGGGGGGGGGGGTCACATTGTGCAGATCCGCCATTGGCATTGCTCCGCAGGATGCAGGCCAGTTTCTTTTCTCGTTTTCTTTTTAACCATCGCGGTGCGTGAACGGAACAAGCCGGTGAACGGCAAAGACAACAGGGGGAGAGAACCCACTTCCAATGTATAAAAAAACAAAAAAAACAAAAGAACATTTCTAAACCCGCCACCCAGCTGATCCTGGCTGGAGGCGGACGAACGGGGGCTGCCCGGGGGCCGAGCGGCCAGCGGATCCTGGCTGGAGGCGGGCGGACAGACGGGGGCTGCCCGGGGGCCGAGCGCCACAGAAAGGAAGACAAACGGCCCAAGCGTTGGCGGCCGGTCGCGGGAGGAAGGCGAGGATCCTCGGGGTTACGGTAGTTCCCAGACACAGACAGATGGGGCAGCAGATAATGGCGGTAAGAGAGGGGAAAGAATGCTGAGAGCACCAGCCTGCATTCATCATGCGCTCTCCTCGCGGAAGCCATTTGTAGCCATTGTTCTCCCTAATTTGTTTTTTCAGGACGGGAGAAGAAGGAGGGGATGGTTGAGAGAGGCAGAGCTATTTATTTGCTGGGCTAATTATGCAGACGGACAGGATAATTAGACGTATACATAAACAGACAAAGGCGGAGATACATAGAGAGATAGATATAGATGCATAGATCAGGAGATACATAGAGAGATAGATATAGATGCATAGATCAGGAGCATAATGGCTGAAACTGATCCTGGATCAGTGCTCCTGCCCTGGGATGCTTCAGAGAATACGTGGCCTCAGGACTGCAGTGATGTCACGGCGAAGATTTGTGGACCAGCACACTGCCATATACCTGTGTGTGTGTGTGTCCATGCGTGCATATGTGCATGTGAGTGTGTGCGTGCATGTGCGTATGTGTGCATGTGCATCTGTGCTCGTGTGTGTGTGTGCAACTGTACGTGCGTGTGCACGTGTGTGTGCGACTGTGCGTGCGCGTGTGTGTGCGACTGTGAGTGCGCGTGTGTGTGCGACTGTGAGTGCGCGTGTGTGTGTGTGTGTGCGACTGTGCGTGCGCGTGTGTGTGCGACTGTGAGTGCGCGTGTGTGTGCGACTGTGAGTGCGCGTGTGTGTGTGTGCGACTGTGCGTGCGCGTGTGTGTGCGACTGTGAGTGCGCGTGTGTGAGAGACTGTGCGTGCGCGCGTGTGTGTGTGTGTGCGACTGTGCGTGCGCGTGCGCGCGTGTGTGTGTCGCGGGTCCTCCACTGGTCAGGGGGAAGATGAATGGGGCCTTAATGGACCCACTCAATCACAGGCTGCTTATAAAGCTGGCCAAACCCTTTGAGCAATCAGGCAGGCTCAAGAGCCCTTTCAGCTGCCGCAGGCCTGGGGGAGGATCAGGGAAATGTCCACGCTGGAGGATTAGTCATTCAGCCACTGCACTACCACTGGCTAACTCGTATTGACCAGCCCTTTTAAAAGAACTGTCCAAAGGCATGAGATCTGAACTGTAGCCAGAAAATGGCCAGATTGTCGGGGCATTCTTCAGAAGAACCTAAATCAGCCTTTTGTCTCATTCCGCCCCCCCACCACACCCTCCAAAAAAGAGAAATTTAAGCAGTGACAAAATCAAGTGGTTTTTATCATTTCCTCTGTAAATTGACCAGTAGGGGTTGGTGGAATGCAGAGATTTTTTTCTCCCTCGCGCAGAAAGGGGAGGGGGGGAGTTGGGTGGGGTGGGTCGAGCGTAACGTTTTTTTTTTGGAAAAGCACACTACAACTGGGCTGTAATGGTGTGGAGAAAAGTGTTCCGCTGGTGTCAGTCCCCGGGGCCCAGCTCCCAAACACCATGGCACTGCTGTAATTTTCTCCTCCAGCCTTGATCAAAGGCATCATGTTTTACACCCCTACAAAGGAGGGGGAGGAAGTGTGTGTGTGTGTGTGTGTGTGTGTGTGTGCCGCTTCCCTGAGAGAAATGTCTGTCTGCCACCAAGCAGGCGTGGGACCAAAGGATGGATGCTACACTGGATTATGATTTTCTTCTCCAAAGAGACCCTCTCTCTGATCCTGGGCACAGTGTGCTAACGAGCGATAGCCTTTTCCAATACCAATGAATTCACTGTGTGTGTGTGTGTGTGTGTGTGTGTGTGTGTGTGTGTGTGTGTGTGTGTTGTCTATGTACATATATATATTTACATGTGTGTGTAAGAGAGAGAGGGAGAGAGAGTGTGCGTCTGAGTGTAGATATCCATATGTGTGTCTGTGTACGTACGTATATATTTACGTGTGTGTGTGTGTGTGTGTCTCTGGGTACATATATATTTACATGTGTGCATGCACGTGTGTGTGTGTGTGTAAGTGTGTGTCTCTGCGTACATATATATTTACATGTGTGCGTGTGCGTGTGCGTGTGCGTGTGTTTTTTCGCACCAATAAACTCATGGCTTTGGAAGCTTACTGAGGTGATGATCACTCAAGCTGGGCTTTTGTGATGTCACAGTTGTCTGTAACACATTAATTCCCGAGTGCTGTAATTAGCACCAAGGGCTGTGTGTGCGCGCGATATAGGAACGAGTCCCAGTCTATGGGGAAGGCCAGTCACTGGGGAGTGTGACAAGTGTGACAATTCATTCGCAAGCAGTCGGGCTTGGAAAATCTCTGGTGTCAAATTAGCAGCTTGTCGATCAGGCCAGCGATACATATATATATATATGATATATATTTCGTATTCAGTATTCATTAATTGATTTATTTCACATAATATCTTCATGTTATCTTGAGTCCATGTTATTAGTGCAAGCAGGCCTTTCATGGGGCTAAGTGTGAAAGTGATTCCCCGTTCCTCACTGGAATAATTCAATCTGTCCAGTATGAAATAACCCCCCCTCCCCCCCTCCCGTTTTTTGAGCCTTATCGCTCAGACGCTTTTCCTCAGAGAGAAGAGTGCAGCTCCACCTTGTTAAAAGCGAAGGGGAGGAGAGAGATAACCCAAGGAAAGGGGGATGACAAATGGCTCTCTGAGGATTGCTTGGAGAGGACTGTTTGCAGTTCTCACAGCCCATATGTGAAGGCTCTGCAAACAGATTGAGAAAGGAGAGGGGATGGTGTGAGAGAGAGAGAGAGAGAGAGAGAGAGAGAGAGAGAGAGAGAGAGTTGGGTGGCCGGGGGGCCGCCGGGGGTGTGGTTGGTGAGCCTGGCCATGTAAGCGCTAACAGCTCCAGTCCCGTCCCGGGACACTTTTTAAACATGCCCTCAACAAGCTCTCCCTGCGCTTAATTAGAATCCAATAAGGTTCATGCCTGTCATCCATTGTTCTCGGCCGCTATTTACCCAGTCCAGAGGCTCCTTTCTCCGCTTAATCTTGCGAGAAGCTTAGTGTCAATAGGTCAAGAAAAGGCTTTGGACAGGAGGACGAGGAGGAGGAGGAGGAGGAGGGGGGGGCGGATTTCTTTCCCCCTCTCAATATTTTCCTCCTTTGCTCAATTCCTCAATTTTTTTTCTCCTCCTCTTTTCTCCTCCCGCTTCTAATCCGTGGTCCTGATTGTTCTAAGCCTCTTTCAGCCCCCCATGGGACTGGGGGTTTGGAGCCTGTTTTAATTAAGATTTAAAAGAAGCGTTCCTCAAGAAGGGAGATTGAGTAGTTTATCTGCAGGATGGAAAGCAAACGAGTAGAGGCGGGACGGGACCGATTGCACGGGGGCGATTAGGTGGGCGGCGGTGGGGAGAGAGTGTAAGTCACGGGCCTCACGGGCCTCATGGCGTAACGGAATAGAAACGGACACGGCAGACGGACACGGCAGAGGCGCGCTCTGTGACCGGTGGGCATCGGGGTGGGCGAGCTAAATGGAATTTTTTCCGTAATCAGCGGCCGGATCTATACGGATTGATCTCGCTTCCCGTGATTCATACCACACATCCCGCGAAAGGCGATATTGGATCAGGCACTCGCTGCCAGCGAGGTTATCTCCACGCTCACTCTAACGATCGATAATCTCGCCACATAATGCCTCACTTGTTTATCTGGAGCTTCAGACAAAAGGAGCGCCCCTCAAAAAAAGTTCTCGGCGGTTATCTCCGTCCACCGACTTTCTGGGCCCGCGCGAGCTGATAGGCGGATGGACCGGCGCGTAGCTGCAGGCGTCTTGTTGAACAGTAAATTTAGCCTTATCAGGCTGAGATACAGACAACCGGCAGCCATTACGGGCCCAGCTCCACTCAACGCTCATAAGCTCGACAATTGGGTTGGACCTCCAATTGAACAGTCACTTTGGTCTTGTTCAGCATAATGATATGGAGCTAGATGAGCGAGTGTGCGTGCGTGTGTGTGTGTGTGTGTGTGTGTGCGTGCGTGCGTGCGTGCGTGCGTGTGCATGTACGACTCAGTGCACACGAATGGGTGCATTCACATCTGCCCCTCCCCACTCCTCTCCCCTCCAAAACCCCCCCCCAAAAAACACTCCAAAATAGTCCCACACTGAAGTGTTTAAGTTTATGAAGCCACAAGCCCGGTTCATACAGGCAGGGTGCCAAGAAAGAGTCGGGGTCACAGGCCCGACCCACGGCATTCTGGTGGGGGTACGGCCCGCCTTACAGCCGCCATATGTCCAGGTTCCGAGAGTCAATGGAACCGCCTCGCCGGAGGGACAATGCCCTATTCAAGGCCAGCGGAGTCTGAGGAAATCTCTGATTCCACGCCACCGTCCCAGACAAGAATCCAGCACCAGTCAGCATCTGGGTGAGAGGCCCCGGACACCCACCCGCAAACCCCTGCAAAAATGCGGGATCCTAGAGACGTACCCAAGTAAGGAGTTTCCTGTATTTAGACCCCGCCCCTCCTCCCCGCACGTGTTGATGGCCGTTGGATGAGCGAACGCTCTCCGAGAACGCGGGAGAATTGGGCTTCCTCTCCGCGGCCGGAGGGCGCGCTCGCAGATGCCAGGGGGGTAAAGCGCCAAGCAAAACACTGAAGGATGAAACGACTCCTTTCAAGAGTGGGCCAGGAGCAGTTATGGGAGACGTGTAAAAGGAGCATTTCTTCTTTTTTTCTTTCCTGCATTTTAATGGTCTTGATAAACCGCCCCAGACATTAAATAACACTCCGAGTGTTGCTATCCGGCCGCGTAGCCGAGCCGCGGCTAACGTTTCGAGGCTGAAAGCCAACCTCGCGGTATGAAGAACCGCCGCCCACCCTTCCCACTGTTAAGTAAAGTGCACGGGGATCCTGGGGGATGAGTATATTGCATATATATTCTTTTACTGCAGCGATTAATATTGGGAAAAAAAGGTCAAACTTGACTGGGAATGTAATACTATATCACGGTTACAGTCGGGGACCACATTTCATACATCAGGTGCTCCGTCCCATCTTACGTGCTCATGCAGAATGGGTCTCAGAGGCGCATTATAAATGATTGATGGCTGTCCCAGTTAGACTGGCTCCACGCCGAATCTCGGGGATCTCGCGGAAACCGGCCGAAAAAGGGAGACGGCATCATCGGCGGTGGTGGCGGCCGGCCGAATCGGAAAGGGGGCCGAGGTTGCGCCCGGGCGGGCCGCCGCTCCGCCATGTGACCCCGTGATTCAAAAGCAGTAAATGCCAAGCTTCAAGATGAATTGCTTTCATCGCACTATAAACAAAGCTGGCTGACTCATGACTTTTGTGTTTGAGATCGAGTATGAACTGAATAAACATTAATGCAGGGAGGAATTTACCTCCCTGTTTCCCTCCTTCACTCACTCCCTCCCTCACACACACACACACACACGCACACACACACAACCAGCCTCCCCAGAATGAAACAAAGAGAGAGAAAGCAGGTTGAACAAACACCTTCACAGTTTGTTTTTTTCTCCAACATCCCCTCTTCGAAAATTTGGGCCATCCCTTTTTTTTTTCTCCTCTTTATTACGGTCTCCCCAGTCCCCCCCCCTCCCCCCACACTCCACTCATTCAGAGCGCTTGCTTAATAATTAATTGATTAATTAGTTCTCTCATTAATCATTTAGTCATTAATCAGGGCTGATTTTTCTAGAGGAAGCAGCCCAATCCGTAGGAAAAGCCCTGACTGCACATTTCAGTCTAATTACGTTCCTTTGCTAATCAACGCTAAAGAAATGGAGTTTGAGGAAATGACTTTTTTTCCCCTCACACACAAAGCAGGATGTATCGAGGTCGGCAGGTAACTTTTTTTTCCTTTTTTCTTCCTCCCTTCTGTTTTTTTCCCCCTGGAAGCTCTTAGTCATCAGTAATTTTTAAAGAGCGTTTCAAGTCGGGGGGAATCTGATGAACAGAATAAAGTTTGCCTTTAATTAAAACTTTTTTCTTTTTTTTCTCGCTTTTTTTTGTGTCGCCGGCGCTCCTGAAAGGGGGATGGAAATTTCGCTGCCGAAACGCCCCGGACTTTGATTAATAAGCACTGGTTTGGAGGCCATTTGTAGGACTGGACAGGTCTCGCTTGTTGAAGAGTTCTCCATTGTTTCTCCCGGATCCGTACCTCTCTGGGGAGGTTGGGAGGTAATTTGTTTAATCGGCGTGAGTTACGCGCGGGCTGTTTGACTGTCAGGTGAGCAGGAAAGAAAGGTCTGAAGTGTGAGTGGATTAATGAACAGTAACAGCGTAAGAGATGCAGGCTTGAAAGGAAAATTTTGCTGTTCACTTCCCTCTGTGTACTTAAAAACACCCCACCCCCACACGGTGCCCAACATCTCCGCGTAGAACGCAGTCAAATGTAAAACAAAAATGTATCAAATTAGAGAGAGCTTCGACGGAATTGAAGCCAATTCCACATTAACCTCTAAGCTTTAAAAAGCACACACATTAAGCAGCACTAATGAGGCACTCATTGAACCCGTCTTTCTTTATTTCAACAAAAAAAACATAAATAGCATCGGCGCTTCGCTACGTTGCGGAGACGGCCTCCCTTTTTAAACGTTTCCACCACTACAAGCAGCTGCTGAGAACGGTGTCATGGAAGGGCCCTCTCTTTTGTAATGAGATGCATACATTTACAACATTACTACCCTCATTAAAAAATAATAATAATAAAGAAGAAAAAAAAAAAAAAAGTATTAATTATGAAACGCACTGCTTCCTATTGAGCTGAGCCACAGGGGCCTCCACTGGGCTCAATTAGGAAGTGTAGGCCGCAAATCCCCAGACTAAATTAATTGGGGCCCCAGGGCATTGGGCCCAGAGTCCCAGTGGCACAGTCTAAGTGGAGAATTCCTTTGTTTTCATTTCCTTTCCCTCTGAGAGAAAGAGAGAGAAAAGGAGGGGAAAGCACTTTTAACATCGTGTTTTCATTGTCTTTATGGATTTTTAATCTATTTTTTATTTATTTGTTGGATTTTGTTTACTCGCTGTTTTGCGGCTAGGGACCGAGCAGGAATATATTTGCGCACGCTTTTTAAAATTTTGTCACATCTCCAAACAGAAGCCCCTTTTGCATGTTGAACGCCAACACTGCCTCACCCTGCATGTCAGCTGTTGTGCATACACTAAACCCAGGCTTTTGAGAACGGCACAAGAAGTTAATGATTTAAAAGCACAGTAAATTATACTGAAAGCCTTGCCAAGCATGCAAAAGAAAATGGGGGTGGGGTGTAGAGTGGTGGAGGAAGTGAGGGGGGGGTCACAGAGCCAGCGAGCAGCCATCTTGAACAGAAAAACCTCAGGGGGTTTTGAATGACAACGTTGGCTCAGTCCACATCTTGTCAAGACAGTTGGCTGATGTGTACAGACAACTGTTTTTTTTTGGGTCTCTCTCTCTCTCTCTGAAAGAGCTGATTCATATCAAGCTGAAAAGCAGAGCTCTTAGACTCGGATGAAAGGGAGAACGGGCGAGTTATGGAGCAAACGTTCGGAAAAGTTCCGATGTTTCCGGAAGACGCCGGAGACCATTGCTGCCGAGGCAGTTACTGGAGCATGTGGCCGACTCTGGGTGGGAGGGGTCACACAAGACAGACTAGACAGCTTTTTGCTGGTCCCACCATCCACCCTCCACACTAACTTAGACAGACAGACAGACAGACACACACACACACACACACACACACGCTTCACTATTACTTTATCCACTGCATCCGTGGCAGGTACTGGAAATAAGACGAGACCGCTGGGCACTGATGCGATGAGTTCCTTGACACCGAGTTGTGATGGAAATTCAGCTTGTTCAAAAAACCCACAGTGACAGCACGAGACGGCCTGATTACGCCACTCAATCACTTCCCATCACGGGGGTCCACTCCCCTTTTCCCCCAACCAGAACCCCACACAATTTCGTTTGATTAGATTTTTATTTTTTATTTCTTAGTTTGGGATTTTTTCCTCCCTCTACTTATTATACGGCTTTGCCTTTTTTATTTTTCTCCTCCTTCTTCTCCGCTGCCCTGTTTTTTTTTACACGAACCCCTCGGATTGTCACAGGGAGGCCGGCGAGCGGCAGGGAGCTGATGCAGCTGGCGCTACCGAGGAACGGGGGGGGGGGGGGGAGCAGCCAAACACCCACGCTAACGGAAAATCAACAATTAGCCACACCTTATATAACTCTGGGGCTGCAGAGCATTGATTTCAGGGATCACGGCTAACTGACTGCAGAAGTATGAGTGATGGAAGAGAGAGGAGGGTGGGCAGTGTGGGGAAAGTGGTGGAGGCACAGGAGGAGAATTTCTTTTAGGGGGGGGTGGAGGGAGGTGGGCGAAGGGGAAGCTTTGTGAGTTGCCCTCCCGAATAAAAGGGTCTTGGTCCGAGCCAAGTTTTTCACAAAGGAAGAAAGAGGGGAAGGCGAAGCGGGGAGGATTAAACAGCTCTTAAAAAGCTGTTAGGCTGCAATTTAGAGACAAAAAATTGGAAAGAGAATGGGGGGTGGGGGTGGTGGGGGGTGGGGGGGTGGAAGCGACTGGAATCCCGAGGGAGAGGAACCGTGAACAAGGGGAGCCAGATAAAGAGACTAAAACCAGCCAGATAATAACCAGGCCTCTTGACTTCAATGCTGAACGCAGGTGGTCCTGGGTTCAGTACTTGTGGTAGTGCACCTCTCTCTTTCATTTACACACACAAAGACACACACACAAAGACACACACACACACACACACACACATACACACACACAAAGACAAACAGACACACACACATTCCCCAAACCCAGGGAACTGTTGTAGGAGTTGAAAAAATGAGATTAGGAAGGCACTCTCCAAATCCAGGGCCCAAGATAGGAGCCAGATCCCTTTGAGACACATGCCTTGAGCTGAACACACACTCAAACAAAAATCAGTCGCTCGCTCGTTCACGCACGCACGCACGCACGCACGCACGCACGCACGCACGCACGCACGCACAATGAGATGAAGACAATGAGCGGGTACTAATCAAAGGGATAATATTTTCACACAGAGAAATCACCAGCCTGATTTAGAAGCCTTATCTAGACGAGGCACAATGGATGGCATTCAGTGAGTGTGCTTGTTTATTTTTGGCCAGTGTACTTTTGCCAATTTTCTTATTTTCTGTGTTGCATTTTGTCGGCTCGTTCGTTTACGTGGGGAAACCCACATAAAACGCCAAGCCAGGCGGCAGAGAATACAGCCGGCCGGATAACCAGCCGTTTCCAGATACCAGTTTCTATTTTTTTACATTCTGAATTATTGCTGCATGCATGGGGTAAATTGCCCAGTCAAGTTGCAAGGGCGCATACTTAGGGGATCCTGCAAGTGCTGTACAATTGCCCTGGAGTGAGCGGAAGAAACAGTGGAGCTCCCGTGGTTTTAAAATAGGGCCCTGTCTTTGACATGAAGGAGAAGGAGAAACTATGGTCGAGGCGGGGTGATGTAGAATATGCGTACGCGCAAGGAGCCTGCTGACGTCGGAAAGCGGCTCGGGGGAAATTGAGCCTGGAGCGTGTTTCGGCGGCACAGGGCTCGCATGCTCGGACGTGACACGATCCACCATGTTCGTTCAGCGGCTGTTAGTGGAATCATGTTCGGCGTTTAGCGAGTGCTGCATTGCTTTATGTGTGGTCGGTCACCTCACGCCCGAGTATTTTGCACACACACTTTTTATCCATCCACAGCGCGCGCGCACGCACGCACGCACAGATGTCCAGCACTTGATCATTGAAAACATCTGTCCGTTCATTTCCAAGCAACATGAACACATCCCTATCAGTTCAGCAGGCAAGTATCAGCAGGGTGGGTGGGGGGGGGGACATGGGGCGGATAGAAGAGGAAAAAAAAACACATTAATACATCATGCCTGACGCACTGCACTTAACTCTGACCACACGCTGCAAAAAGCACAGTCAGTGTGCTAAAGTAACTGGTAAATGTGCACTTCTATCCCTGACAAGTCGAATGCCCTATATATAAGCCCCCATCCACCACCACCCCTCTCGAGTCCAGCGGAGTCGAAAATGATATTCCACTTTTTCAAAATCCGGATTAAAGCATATCAGGCCAAGTGTGTTTTGACCTTGTTACTGAGAGGAGCAAACACAGAGAGCGACATGGCCCGTTAAAGCCGCCGATGTGCTCTTCTGTCCTCCCCGTCGTCGTCACGGCGCCCCACCGTGGCAAAAAACGCGTTGGTTTACCACACCTGGGATTCCTTAATTAAGAAAAGGGGCGGGTACACGGCCCGGGCCCTCCGTCACCCCTTTCTCTATCGCGCTCCCCTTCCCCGATTTCAGCACAGCAAATAATGCCGGTGTAAGTCTAACACTGCTGGTGTACATTTAACACCACGGTCTCATATGTACAACACGGGGTGTTAAATGTAGACCGCAATTTTCTCTGTGGCTATGAGAGCCTGTCTGCGGAAACTTCCGGAACACTGCAGCTAAGCTGGCGAGTAACCCTGAGCACCTCTGTGCTGCTGCCGGTATGTCCCCCCCCATCCCCCTCCCTTCCCCATTAGAAATGTATTCATGTAATTAAGCTGCTAATACACCGTCAAAGAAATGGCTAATTCAGCAAGGAGGAATTAAAAGAATTTTAAATGACCCATTAGCCAGCTGAAATGTTTTGTGGAGCCTTTTCAATAAGAGCTGGAGTGCACTGAATCTCAGATGGTGTGAACACATTTTTCAGTCTACAGCACACAGGCTTGTGCTTGTGTGTGTGTGTGTGTGTGTGTGTGTGTGCGTGCGTGCGTGCGTGCGTGCGTGCAAGAGAGAAAGGATGAGTCTAACAAATCCATGCACAGGATCCCTTCCAATAATCACCAATGCATGAATTATTGCCTGCCGTAAACATTTTAGATACTGGGGAAGATACTTAATTATAACGATGTTTATACTGTACCTTACATTAGCAAAAATAAAATATCAAACCTATGCTACGATTAATATGCCTGTGAAATACTTCAGCGCCTCATAAAACAGGAACATTTGGGACGGCCAGACCGTAAAAAGCAGGTTTAAGGCATCATTTGAAACCCATTGGCCTTCACTGAATACCTAATAACCCGAGCAGGAATGTTTTAGCGCTCATTGGCATGATCAAATTCAGCTTTTCTTAATTTGGGTCGCATGACATGCACGCACACGCACACACACACTTTGCGCGCTCCTGCGTTTTGAGAGTGATGAGAAAGAACAATCTCACAGAAAGCTGTAGGAGCGTGGAAAGCGGTGAGATATATTGGCCAGAGATGGGGTTTTAATGGAGGTGCCGAAGCCGCCGTGGCCAGAAGAGCTAGAGCCGCGGAGATCTCACGTTTGCGATTGGGACCGTTTGGCGGGTAGATTAAACTTGAGAAGAGGGCGAGGGTGAGGGAGCCAAAAGAGGGAGGGGGTTGGGGGGGGCGAGGGCGGTCCATCCGCGCACCCTAGATGAAGTGGATAATTGAGTGTGGAACAAGCAGTGCCAACAGAGCACGGAAGCGCCTTTTCAATGGAGCACCTCAGAGAGAAAGAGAAGAGAAAGAGAGTGGGGGAGAGAAAGAGAGAGAGGGGGGAGGGACAGGGGGAGAGAGGGAGAGAGAGAGAGAGCAAATCCTGGTTCTCCCCCTGGGGAAAAGGCCGCTATTGAAAAGCTATTAAACCGCCATTTAGCAGGATTGATTGGAAATGAAGAAGCCCATTAAAAGAGGGGGACAGGGGGACAATGGCATGGCTCTGGCCACCGTATGTTGTCCTCCTTTCACCAGTCCCCCTCCCGGGGAGGCCCCCTGCCCGCTCTGTTTAAGCACTCCGTGCCCACAGAATCATTTGGGGGGGGTTTAGCTCCGCTTGAATAGGCCCCTCTTTATCTTTCCCTGGTCCCCATTCTCCTATTTAACCACAAAGAAAGGAGGGGGGGGGGCAAAATGAGGGAAGGTTCTTTCTCTCAGAGGAGTGACACCCCCTCTGCCTCCCTCTCTCTCTCTCCCTCGCTCTCCCTCCCTCTGTACAGCAGATTTGTTATCTCTAGGCGTTAGCAATATTCCACCTCTGGTTGCGTTCATGGGGGGATTTCAGGTAGAACCGCGCGGATCATTCAGCGCAAAGGTGAGGGCGGCCATGTTGGCTCTGGGCGTTGCGGCAGGCCGAGGCGGCGCGGCTCTTTTAAAAAAAAACGACGGCGAGGGAGCCGGGAGCTCGCTCTACCGCCTCCTCCTCTCAGCGGCCTAACCGATGGGTCCCCTGAGGGAGTTAATGGTGTTTTGATTGTTTAACATCCATTTTACAATGAGCACAAAAGGAACTGGCAGGTTTTCAGCCACCGGCAGCTATCTCCAGCCCCCCGTACGCTCTCTCCACCATATGGCCCGGAGAAAGGGTTAAATAAATGATCGGTGGCTGGTGTTTTAAGCCCCGTTTGGTGAAGATCTATGATGTTTGAATGTCTTCACCACACACACACACACACACACACACACACTCACCTATTTTAGATGCAGGGCAGGTCTACAAAGACTAAATAAGTTTTGCACACTGGGAGACAGCTGCTCTCGCTATCCTTCAGAAAGACAAGTGATCGAGGTATACCATGAATGCAAAAGTATTGGGACAGTGACACAATCTATACTCTCTATGCTGTGTACTCCAGCACATTGGTTTTGAAATAAAACCATGAATATGTGGTTTACAGTCTAGACTGTCCGCTTTAGTTTCAGGTTATTTACATCCATATCGGGGGATCTGTGTAGGAATTACATGGGAGGCATCACAGCGCGCTTTGTACCTCCACCACATGGTGGCGTACATCTCACTAAGCCCCTCCCCTTCTGTCTGTCGTCACAGCGACCCAGGCGGCCTACTTCTCCCAGCAACCACAGGACCAGGTGGTGGTGGCCGGCCAATCGGTGACGCTGCCCTGTGTCATTGTGGGATACCGCGGGATGGTGCAGTGGACCAAAGACGGCCTGGCGCTAGGCGGGGAGAGAGACCTGCCAGGTGAGAGGGAGAGAGAGAGCGAGGAGAAACCTGCTTGTTCTGTCGCCAACACAAAAGTAGAAAACTCAACTGTGCTTTTTTGGGGGGTTTTTAACAGGCTACTTTTGCAAGACTCAGCAGCAAGGCCAAATCTATTATCCTGGCCAGAGCCCCATTTGCAGGAATAAGCTACCCTTGGCATATAATCCCTCACTGTTTAACTGTCTGACACAGAGCTGCAACCCCTACACTATCAGTAAAGTCTCCATTAACCTCCTGAGGCCTAGAAAAGACAATTTATTTTTAAAAATTAGACATAATACAAGCGACTTGGATGACAAAAACATACGGCAGTGAAAGTATTTTCTCAAAAACATAAACATTATTTATTATATTTTTACTGAATGTCCCTTGTAGCGTGGGTGGGTTTCAACACAGTGGAGAATATGCTTCTTGAGAATAAGACTAGAGACTCACAGTGGACAAAAATGAATCGCTGGGTAACGCAGCCGAGGTTTTAAGGTCGCAGCGTGGCGTCTGTGTCGTTCATGCTGGTGGCCTGCATTTGAAGCATCATTTCTATTCAGACTGCATAGGGTTTTTTTTGTTGTAGTGTTTTTGCTTTTTGTGGGTCCCCCTGACGGTGTTTGTTCCGGTGTTTTCCGTGCAGGTTGGACACGCTACTCCTTGATGGGCGACGCGCTATCAGGGGAGCACAGCTTGCTGATCGATTCGGCGGAGCTGGCGGACGACGCCGTGTACGAGTGCCAGGCCACGCAGGCGGCACTGCGGTCACACCGCGCCAAGCTCACTGTGCTGGGTAGGTTTCCATGTCGCCGTTTCCATGGCAGGAAAACTGCACAAAATTGTATTTTACAAAAAAAAGAAAGAAAAAAAAAAAGAAAGGTAGAACTTGAAACTGGAAGGGATTTAAAGCGAAAGATTAAACGACGGTAAATGACCAAGTTCGGATTTGCCCAAAGTTAAAATGTTATTTGGCTGGATTTGTTCAACACATGTTGTCTAACTTTGACTTACAAATTAATACAAAAGTGTTTGTGTCCTTTTCCCTTTAGAAGCACCATTTGATGTGTTTAGCGATCAAAATGACCATTTTTATGACAAGCAGTGTGTTAAGACAGGCCACAGTCTAATATAAGCCTCACTGTCTAAGTAGGCTTCTTTTAACATCCCCTCAGTGTTTTCCCGGGGTGTGTTTAGAATTGTGTCGCACCCTCACTTTTTGCTCTCCATTCCAAATCATACTTTGACAGTCTTTTCTGGGAAAAAAAAGAGAAAGGCGGTGACATTGGCAGCTGCAGGAAGGAGCGTTTTCCCTCCATGCAAATAATGAAGGCTGTGAAAGTCCAGGATAATGCGATTTCCGTAAACTCAAGCTCTGCACAGTTAGCACATTCCGGAGTGAGTCACCCAGTCTGTCACTCGCAGAGTGGCTTTTACATTAACGCGCGGCGAGTGATCTACATATTAGCTGAGCCGTGGGGTGAAAGGTCACAGTGGAGGTCGGGGGGGGTTAGAGTGTAACATTGCTGGCACCTGGTGGCAAACCCGGATATGTCGAGAGCCTCTATTAGCGCGATTAGCCTTTAGCTTTGAGGGCCGAGGCGAGGCGGGAACGGTGAGAGGATCTGACGGACTTTGAGCATGGCCTCCGTGGGCCGGCCCGTCACCTGCTCGCTCGTAAGCAGAGGGCCCAGACGCCTCCCCCTCCCCCGCACGACGCTCGCCTCTTCCTGTCAAAGGCTTTACCGCTAGTTTGTGCAGGGAGAGCAGTGAGCGGAGACAATGCGGCGCGAAGTTCGGCTTTCTGGCCACGGCGCATAAGGAGTAACACACTTATAATGAGGAAGAGCCGCAGAGAGCCGCCGCAAGGCTACCCTCGTGTTTTCTTATCCCCCGCCGTCGCCTATCGAGCGAGAGCACAGCTCTGGACTTTCCTCCCACGCCGAGCCGCAGCCAGGGAGAGTTTGAGGCCGCCGCCGCCTCCGCTGTGGCTGCAACGGCCTCGCCTGTCGTTACTCTCCTCTTTTCGGAAAATCCCCCCGACCGATGGAGAAAATGAAGAGGGGCAGGCGGGGGGCCGGGGGGGTCACCCGCGGGGAAATCGATGCGGAGGATGAGACCAAAGCAATCCGACGGCGGCCGAGGAGTCGGGCGGCTCGGGAGCGCAGCCGAGGGAATCCGCTTGGAAATTAAAATCACCCCGGCGCTAGGATTCCATTAGAGTCCGGTCACAGGGGCGGACGCACCTCTGACAATTCAGATACAAACGCAGAAATTGGTTTGGGGTAATTTGGGGTTGGGGTTGGGGGGGAGACGTGGTGATACAGCCGTGCCGTTAGTTTCCTCCCGTTTATTGGCTTGGGAGAAGGACACGAACAAATGAACAAGCAAAGGAGGGAAGAAAAAAAGAGAAAAAAAAACTACCGGACGCAAGCCGGGTAATGATTCTGGGACTCCCTGAGTTTGAGTTTTAGAAAGTATAAAAACAAGAAAAGTCCGAATCACATATCCACTTTAGCACCGCACGCAATCCTGGGGTGGGTCTGTGAAACGCTCATAAAACTTTAAATCTGTGTGAGATTATGGAAATCACATGCGCACGGTCAGTCAGGAAACTGATTAAATAGCTGCACTACTCACAGCAAGCAGCAGGAGGCAGCGTTTGTATCCCTTCTTCTTTGTGACCGCAGTCCCCCCGACCGACCCCGTGGTGGAGGGCGGACCAGTCGTAAAGCTCAAGGCGCACACCCCTCACAACCTCACCTGCAGGGCCTCGGGGGCCAAGCCGGCCGCTGAAATCACCTGGTACCGAGACGGAGAGATACAGGAGACCGCCGTCTATTCTAAAGTAAGTGCCCCCCCCCCCACTCTCTCTCTCACTGCGTCACTGTCAGGCCTCAATAGAATGAATCACACACCAATGCAGGCCTCTGCCAGTCCACCATTACCGCTGAGGAGAGCTTGTTTAGTGCATTTCGGCAAAAAGAGCAGCACTTTGCCTCTGCTCCTCCCTTTCTGTCCCACCTCAGCTACTCTGCCCACCCCCCACACCTATTTCACTCCCCCCTCCCCCTCCCCCTCTCTCCTCGCTCTCTCTAATGCACAGGCAACGCAGCATAACTGGAGCATGTCAATGCTCAGACAGGCATGAGCGTTGATACAGTAGAATTGCCGCGGAGGAGCGGGACTCACAACAATGCAGAAACACAATGAGAATGTGGCAGAGCGTGAAACACCCACGGCCCGCCAAAGTGCCACATTTGTCACGCTCTGTGACCACGCTAAACGACACTAACCGACACGTTTAAGGGTGAGAGCCAGGAGCGGAGGGAGGGCAGAGAGAAAGAGAGAGAGAGAGAGAGGGGAGGGAGAGTGAAAGACAGAGAGAGGGAGAAAGAGAGAGAAAGACTGAGACAGGGTGTCCTGGAATGATGGGACTCGATTTACCGTAAAAACACATTTTCTTTTGTGTCAGACGGAGAAAGCGCGCGCCCCCCTCACACATCGATTCGGTTGTTCAGCAGACATGTTCAGGTTCACCCTTCATTTCACGGGGCAGCCTTCCTCCACTGGCATGCTGCTCAAATATGGACGTAGCCTCTGCCATTACTGGTTATTGTCATTTGTGACACCGAGCAATATCTTTCAAATCTACACATTTCCTCACTTAACTCCATCGATTTCCTCCGACAATGAATTGACGTCCGTGACTTAAAAAAAGCTCTGGTTATAAACAAGGACGAGTCCCATCGACTGCAAGCTCCCCCGGCAGAAAGGAACGGTCCAGAAGTCAGATACCGAGCATTTAACTGCCATTTCTTCAGCCTTTAATGTCTATTTAGGAGAACAGGAAAACAAAATCCATCATCATAAATATGGTTTCTCGCCCATAATTAAATTTTATTCCTAGTTCTAGCTTCAGAATATGTGTATATTTTTTAATTTGAATAACACTACACAGCTCTGTGTGTGATTTCTCTTTGGGACACTTTCAATTCATTAATGGAACACTGCTTTCATTTGCTACATTTATCATTTTCAAGAAGCAAAGAATTTGTGTTGGTTGCAAGGGATGTGTCTTAACGCGCTAATGGCTATTCATTCGTGCAGCGGCCTGTGTCTTTGCTCAGACTGATTCGACTGTGCACTTGAGTTGTGCTGGGAGATTTCATGACTCCCACAATGGGTAGGTTTTATTTTTTTGACCATGGTGATCTGTCATTGATTGACAGCAAAAGGTGCATCCAGCCAGTCAGGGGTCTCCCGAAATGTCACTCTCCCATCACTGCCCTATAGACCCTGTCAGAGCAAGCCACGCCCCTTTTCAATTTGTCCGTTTTGCCGGACTATTCTAAAGTCCCTAAGTTCTGTGCTCTCGAGTGAAATTTCAACAGTACTTTCTCCTCTTACAAGGCCGAACCTTATTTTAGAGTCTGTGTGGTTAGATTGAACATATTAAGAGCCTGATTTAACGCACACAAAACTGATAACACAACCAATGATTGCTGCAAGACAAAGACCATGACCACCATTGGTCATGTTATTGGATTTGCGTACGCGAAAAGGTTTTGCATGTGCTAAAGGTTTTAGTAAATCAGGTTTACTGAGCGTTCATAACAGCTGAACAGCAGCGTGCAGTGCTGGAAAAATAACCAAGGGGGCGCCGTTTTCTCACCAGACTTTGATGGACGATGGGAAACGAGAGCTGGCCGTGAGCATGCTCCCCATGGTCCCCGAGGACAAGGACTCAGGGCGCACCTATACCTGCCGCGTAATCAACCCCGCCGCCCCCGCCGGCCGCCAGACGTCCGTCACCATCAACGTTCAGCGTGAGTACAGCTCAGGGGCTTCCACAGGGGGGGGGGTGCTCTACCGCCACCGAGGGCCCACCCCCGCTCAGCCGGTTCTCTGAAGCATCCTCTTTGTTAGCGACTCTGAATGTCAAGTGGCAGGATGGGAGAGAACCACGCGCAGAGCTTTGATTTAGGCCCCGGCTACTGCGAGCGAGCGAGCGAGCAGGCGAGCGCTTCAATATGCTGAAAGGGGGATATTAACTTAAAAGCAGCGGCAAGCCAGCCGAGCGGCTAATCAACCCCATGGCAACGAGACGGAGCCCTGGCTTAATAACCGCGTTTCGTTGCAGACCCTCCAGCAGTCACCCTGTCGGTCCAACCGCAGACGGTCATGGAGGGCGCCAAGGTCCTGTTCATCTGCTCGGCGTCGGCCAACCCCGAAATCACAGGGTACAGGTAATTAAAGCTCCTTCTTAACATCACTTAGCCGCCGCCATCGTCGTCTTCCTGCAGCCTCTCCTTGATCTTCCATTTTATATTTATTTAGCCTTAATGAGCCTCACGCTGGTTTAGGAGGCAGTGAGTTAAGAGTTTATGATGCTGGTGAGAGTAGGAGGATGCAAGACCCTTAGGTTTTTTCAACTTTGTCACGTGAACGCCCCCTCCCCTTCCTTTCGCCCCCTCCTGATGGAACAGGTGGTCCAAGGGCGGGGTCCCAATCTCGGAAGCCAACGGGGACAGCCTGGAGGTGACGGTGGACCACTCGTACTTCACCGACCCCGTGTCATGTGAGGTGTACAACTCAGTGGGGAGCACCAACGTCAGCACCCTGGTGGACGTCCAGTGTAAGTGCAGCGACTCCGGGGTTCGTGAGGGACGAGGTGCCGACCCTGGCCGCCTGGGTCACTCAAAATAATTTAAGGGCCTTTAAATGGCAGTTAAACTCACGCAGATTGCTGAGTTTTAGATGTCCATTTTGACAAATGGCGCAAATTAAATCCCTTGCAGGTGAGATTGTGTACTTTGGTGTCGTCATTTTCACTGGGAATTCTCAGTTAAACAAAAAGCATCAAATAATATAGTATTTAGTAATATAGTAATAGTATTTGATCAAGGTTTGAACAGAATGAAGATGGTCTAGCTCTTTATTTTCTTTCAATATTTGTTGTCTCTTAGTGATCACCACTCAGCGCTCTACAGGAAGTTAGCCCTGTGTTAGGTAATGCGGTGCATCGGCTGGTCGCACCGGTTACCGACTGCAGGACCTGTTTGGGAGGGTGGCAATGATCAGCCCAAAGGCTGCCTCTCCTCTTCTCTCCGCTCCTCTCCGCTCCGATATCCAGCTGCAGAGCTGCTGCTGTCACACCCTACAGCTAAATACTCAATCTGACCCGCCTCAGTAAGCACCTAACTATAGATGAGCCTTAGATAATAATGTATGCGGAGGAGGAGAAGGAGGAGGAGAAGGAGGAATAGAAGAAGGAGAACAAGAAGAACTCCTACTTCTAATAATAAAATAATCATCAACATCACAGATTGTATTCACATTGCACCTTTCACCTCCTGACGTTGGGGGGAAACCAGTTCAGTTAAGGGGGGTGGGCTCTCCTCTCTGTGTTGCGCCCACGCCGTGGGTGATGTAACGTTTAGAGGGATGCGTGCTGATTGGCCGCGCGCCGCCGTGTCGCCCTACAGTTGGGCCCAGGCTGCTGTCAGAGCCCAAGCCCATGGTGGTGGACATCGGGATGGACGCTGCCTTCACCTGCTCCTGGACAGGGAACCCGCCACTGACCCTGGCCTGGACCAAACAGGGCTCCAGCGTGGTAAGCGCAGCACCCTGCCCACCCCCTGCCTATGGGAGCCCAAAACATCTGCTATTCTTTTGTTTGATTTATACCTCTGTGCCACCTGCAAGGCAACCTTCATCGCCACCATATTCAGACACGGTGTTGTGTGATGTGTACTTCCTGAGGAAATATCGCCCATCCCAAGCTTTAGACGTGAGCCAAACCAAAAAATATTTTCTGTGACCTACCGCTTATTAAAATGCCATCTGATGCTATGTCCAAACATGGAACTGTGAAGTTTTAATAAAATGTCAAAGCAGCTACACGGACACAGTAACAGTAACTGCAGCAAACATTTGATTGCTGTGAGTTCACCGTTTTATGATTATCTCACAAACACACAGATAGTTTGGCTGCCCACTGCCCTAGAACAATCAGTGGTGAAGAAGCAGGAACGGTCAATAACATCAACGCTTAACCACACTCCCTCCTCTTTTATTATATGTGGTGAACAACTGATCTCTGAACAGCTGGGGCTCTTGTGGGTTCTAGGAGATTTCTGAACTTGGAGTGGTTGACATGATGTCACATTTCTGCGGGGAGAGCCCTTTGGCTTTTTTCAGAACCCCCCCGTGACTCTGGGCAAGAAAGCAGGCTATTCTGACAGCGCCTCTAGTCGCCCCGAGATATGGATTAATTGGCCGATTCGATGAGCATCTCGACATGGGGCTAAATGGGTTAATCACAGCCGGATGATTTTCTGGGATCAACGCGCTAACGAGAGACCCAGGCATACCAAATCCAGAGACTAAACGGCGAACGTATTCCTGACTCATAATCTCCATTTGCCAGTCACTTGCTTTTGTTATTAAAATGTAAAAGAATGCGGGTACGCAGTTAAACTCTAGTCCTGATTGAATGGGTTTGCATTGATGTTGAGCGGCCGTAAAAGGCACAGTGGAGCCGAGTGAGCGAGGGGGGCGGTCCGAATACCGGTGAATTGGTGTATTCGGACGGCGGTACTGACTGCGCCTTACCGTGTGACTATGACGGTTATTGACTGTGCTTTACCGTGTGACTATGGCAGTTATTGACTGTGCTTTACTGTGTGACTATGGCGGTACTGACTGTGCCTTACCGTGTGACTGACGGTTATTGACTGTGCTTTACCGTGTGACTATGGCGGCACTGACTGTGCCATACCGTGTGACTATGGCAGTACTGACTGCGCCATACCGTGTGACTATGGCAGTACTGACTGCGCCTTACCGTGTGACTATGGCGGCACTGACTGCGCCTTACCGTGTGACTATGGCGGTACTGACTGCGCCTTACCGTGTGACTATGGTGGTTATTGACTGTGCTTTACCGTGTGACTATGGCGGTACTGACTGTGCTTTACCGTGTGACTATGGCGATTATTGACTGTGCTTTCGTGACTATGGCGGTTATTGACTGTGCTTTCGTGACTATGGCGGTTATTGACTGTGCTTTCGTGACTATGGCGGTTATTGACTGTGCTTTCGTGACTATGGCGGTACTGACAGTCTCCTCCCGCTCCAGGTTCTCAGTAATGGAAACACACTGCAGCTGAAGGCTGTCACACAGGAGGACACTGGCACCTACACCTGCAAGGCCATCGTGCCCAGGATCGGGGTGGCAGAGAGGGACGTCACGCTCACCGTCAATGGTGAGCACAATGCGTGCGTTTGCAAATATAATTGTGCTCATATGCATATATTGAGTGTGTGTGTGTGTGTGTATATGCCTGTGTGGGTTTAAGCATGCATTTGTGTGAGTTTTTTGTGTGTCTGAGCATATATATGTGTGTGTGTGTGTATGCCAGTGAGAGTTTACATGTGTGTGCCTGTGTGAGTTTACGTGTGCGTGTCTTTGTCTCTGGGTTTTAAGCTCAGGGCTCAGCCCTTGTATCTCTCTCTGTGTGCATTTAGGGTTCTTTGTGTCGCCAGCGCTCTTATTCTCTGCGTGCGGCTCCTTGTCAGAGAGCATCCGTTTCTCTGGCTCTTCTTCTCTCTGTTCGTCAAACACACTGTCCCTCTGATCTCTGACTCATCGTCCCTCTCTATCGTCCCTCTCTATCGTCCCTCTCTATCGTCCCTCTCTATCGTCCCTCTCTCTCCCCCCTCTCTCTCCCCCCTCTCTCTCCACCTCTCTCTCTCTCTGTCACTCCAGGGCCGCCCATCATAATGGCAGATGCCACGCAGCACGCAGTCAAGAACTCCAAGGGCAAGGTGGAGTGCCTGGTGGGCAGCAGCCCACCTCCTGATAAGATAGTGAGTGAATCTCCCTCTCTCTGCGTCTGCCTCCTCTGCAGGCTAGCGTGGGCGCACAGTTCCCTGCTCGCGGTTTCTGTGCGGCCGACACAACACTCCCGCGCCTCTGGGCCCCGACGGCCCCGTGGCCGGCGGCGTCTAATCGAAGGCGGCCGTCTGGGGCCCCTCGCCTTCTCAAAGTCCGCCTTTCAATTAGCGGCCAATCAAGAACCTCGATAACGACCGGTGTGACCTCCTCCCGGCAAAGTCCACGAGCGGATAATTAAGATCTGTGGAGGACAGCGTACTGGATGGTCCACCGGCACCTCTCGAAAAAACTAAAACGACCTTAAATCAAGAAAATAACTTGTCTTAACCGCCCTGGTTGGAGTTGGAGGCCACGGTTGATGTGACAGGTTTTCCCTTTTTATCAGGGGGGCAAGAGGAGAACGTGGAAGAGGGGAGGGATGGCGAGGAGTGAGGGGGTTGGGAGGTGGGGGTGAGTTATAGAATGTCTGGAGGATTTTGATTTTGATCTGAGCTTTTAACCCCTGCGGGGAACGGCTGCCATTTTGTTCTCCGGCAACTCGGGCTCGGTCACGGACGGTCGCGGTCCGAGCATTGCTGCGGGACACGGGTCGCCTAAGAATGCGAGTCACCCTGCTCACGCTCTCTCTCTCCATCTCTCTTGTTCTCCCTCAAGATGTGGACTTTCGGCGACGTGAGCCTGGACAGCGGCTCCTCAGGTCGTTTCACAGTCCAGACGGTGACCAGCGACCGCGGGGTCCTGTCCTCGCTCATCCTCTCCGAGACTCTGGCCCAGGACTTTCAGCTGCGTTACAACTGCACCGCCTGGAACCGCTTTGGAACAGGCACCGCTCTGGTCACCCTCAAGGAGCAAGGTAAGGTTGGGGGGCCTTCTATTTTTGGGAAAACATCCAGCTTTTCTCAAACAACCTGGAACAACATCAGCGTGGGGAGGGAGGTGAGGGGTGGGTGCGGGTTGGGTAATTTCAATCAGTGCAGCTGGCAGGAGAGCGGAACAGGCCAAGCAAATTTCAAATCTTGCCGTCATCTTAATTATGTATTTGCAATCAATATAACCTAATCAGTAGATGGTGGCCTTAATTAATACATATGGCCCATTACTGATATTGATCAGCCGCTGAAATTAATCTGAAAAATACTGGTGGCTGCGTGCCATCTCCCGGGCGTGTGAGAAACATTTCGATCCATCGGCTGACGCTTAAATAAGGCTAACTTCAAGCTCATTTCAGCCTTTGTTGTAGGAGACACCAAAAATAAGGTCCTCACCGGCAATTTGCGTCAAACGTATCGGAGCCGTCTCCAGAGAATTAGGCGGCGGTTATCTCCCGGAATCTCTAATTAGATTGGCGTCAGTTGCTTTTGCAGCGTGTCAGGCCTAGTTACCCTGCCGTGGGAGAGATTAGAGACAGTGCTGAGGGCGTGGGACATGGGGGGGGGGGGGGGGGGGAACGCGTTTGAGTCCCGGCGCACTGCAGATGAAATTGTTAAATGCGGGGTGAGGTTTACAGGAGCCCATTGAGGGGAAGCGAGTAGCCAGCTCAGTGTGAGAACCTCGACTCTGCCCTCGACGTCCGATTGAATCTCTCCTCCCCCCCCTCTCCCCCACAGAGGCCCTCCCCGTGCTGATCATCGTCGGGGCTGCGGTGGGTGGCGGCTGCGTCCTCCTCATCGGCGTCATCACCTTGGTTTCCCTTTGCTGCAGGAATTCTGGGAAAGGTGAGGTTGGGGGTCAAGGGTCATGGGTCCTGCAGCTCACAGTTGGGTATTTACATAGGTCATTAGTAAATCAAGTTACAATATACATATGCTTAATAAATGACCTTATCTAGTGTAAGTACATGGCCTACATTAATAAAAAAACAACAAAAAAAAAACACACAAAAACACATTACCCGTTTACTCAGCTGGATATTTTCGTAATCAAATCAGGTTAATTACCTTGCTCAAGGGTACAACAGCAGGTCCCCATTTGGGAATCCAGCATGCGGTTTTTGGGCTATGAGCGCATCTGCTTAAACCACTAAAATCAGGAATCTCAAATTCCAGTCCTGGAGGGCCGCCGTGTTTATTGGTTTTCGGTGTGCCGCAGTAGTTAAGCGATTGCTTTGTCATCAATTAGCTAAAGAGTCCACACCTGCTTTTATGAGGCCTACATTGGCTGCTGATTGAAAAGAAAAATGCTGCAGATGCTCTGGCCATCCAGGGCTGCGTCCAAATATTCTTCACTCCCCACCTCCTCTCCCCCACTACCACTCCTCTCCGGAAGTATGCAAAACTGCCTGAACGTTTCGAGTACAAGTATTTGCATGTACAGTATACAATGTACCCGACATTGCAGTTTGCATCAAGACATTAATTAATATGTAAACAGAAACATTATATTAAAATACAAAGATCCGTTTCCGGGGCAAGGAGGTGAGGAGGTGGTAGTGGAGGGAGGAAGGATGCATTTTCCAAGTATTGGGACGCACCCCAGGGCTCCGAGTTAGAGATCCCTGTCCCTGTATTCGTACCCTGTCATGTGACTGCAGTAGCCAACCACTGCATTCCAAACGGATGCACCGTAGGCTATGCTATTCTCCACAAGCCTCAGGGTACACAAGCATGATTTTGATTTTCTCTTCTCCCACCCAACTAACTCTTTCTTACCCCCCTCCCACGCGCAGGTAAAAAGGGTACGCGTCTCTCTAAAAGTGACATCAGAGTACAAATCGTGCACAGCGACCACAACGCCACCCGCAGCAACGATGATGAGGAGGACGTGAAGGAGCCAATGGTAAAAAAATGATCTTCCTTTTCTTATATTTGGTCATTACCAGTTGTTTTTTTTTGGGGGGGGGGGGGGGGGAGACTTAATATGATTGGCAGGCTGAGAGACAGTGTTCTGGCTGGCAGATTTGCACAACCGCTTCATTTTGAGAAATGTCTCTCAAACCCCCAGGCTCCCAATAGCAGCGAGTCTCCTGGAACGTCCCGCACCGAGCACAGCGACCTCCTGGAGGAAGAGGAAGATGAGCGTTCTGACTTGAAGGTAAGGCCTAAAACCACGAGAGATGGAGCTAGCGCTCGGAAAGCAGAGCAGTCCAGGTCTTAACATGAGAAACTTGGCACAAAGCTGTGGCTTCCGTTTAATATGTGACCCGCTCTACGAAAATGAGTCTGATGTGGGGAGAACATTTCTTTTTTGGGCTATAACTCTCACTTTAAGGGTTATTTCTCCAGAATCATTTTCCTGTAGAACTCTATGGGGAAAAAAGACAGGAGAACAAACTCTTAAAGCGATCCATATCTGGCCATAGAGCGATGGTTTGGGGCTCGTTTGATACCTTAGACCCTTGATGACTTACAGCCATTTTGCCAGTCATGTGTTCCATACTGTACCAGCGTGATTTACAGCTGAATCTAGTCTCTCTTCCGAATTCCCATAGAGATCCATTCAAATGCAGAGAGGTTATAGTATCGCTTGTAACAGTACCTGAAAATAAGATAGTTTTTTTATGTTGATTGGTCACAGACGTCAGGAAGTAACAGCATGCAAAGGATATGCGACCAAATATTAAATATACTTTAAAAATATGTTAAAGGAAAGGGTGTGAACACTTATGTACATGAGATATTTCAGTTTTTGACTTTTAATACATTTGCAAAAATGTCTAAAAACACGTTTTCACTGTCATTATGGGTTATTGAGTGTAGATTGATGGGCAAAAACATTTTTTTTATCCATTTTAAATTCAATCTGCAACACAATAAAGTGTGCAAAGTGAAGGGGTTTGAATAATTTTGAGTGTAACTGTGTGTGTGTGTGTGTATGTATATATATATATATATATATATATGTATATAAATAAATAAACCTGGACCGGCTCAGTGCTATACACAAGTCATTTCTTTCCCTGAAAGAGAACTACATAAAGAAAGTGTCCACGTGTCGCAAATTGTAGAAAGGCATCGGCATTCAAGATGCAATGGAAAACGGAGCATCCTTGCATTTCATTATTTGCTGAAGACAGCACAGACTATAATTCATCCTTTTCACATATTTCAAAAGTAAGAATAATAAAAGTCAGCCTTTTATGGCTAATTATGAGAGCTGGCTTTTCTTTCTTGTAGTTTATTATTCAACATGCTGAGCTCCGGCACCCAACACAATATGCTTAAGATATCACACAGGTTGAAATAAAATGAAAACGACAATCTTTGAAACTATTTGCACAGCGAGTATTTCTAGGCAATAGTCTCACGTTATTGTATGCACTTACGATTGTGTCATGGCTCTAGGTTGGCATAGTTATCTTTAGTGTATTAGTGTAATGTGCTCACTCTGGTCATTGAATGTTACCCAGTCTTTACTGTTCATTTAACTAATGCGGACGCAGGCGTGCTCATATAAATGTTCTGCATTGTAAATCACTGTGGAGTTCCTGTTAAATTAATGTGGGCTGCAGTGTTGTATAATGGTTGCAAACTGCGAAACTTGGTTGAGTTCAATTGCAAGGAGGGGCAGTGGCTTCGGGCCCTTGAGCAACGTACTTAACCTAAATTGCTTCAGTATATATCCTGGTGTACAAATGGATTGTATGTAAAAATGTAACCTGTGCAAGTTCCTCTGGGTAAGACCGCGTCCACTAAATGCGTAAATGTAAAAGAGCCTAAAATTGTGACCATAACTCATATGTAATGCCTTCTCTTTCCAGGACCCGACCAATGGCTACTACAACGTACGGGCGCAGGAGGACCGCCACATCCGGAGTGGCTTCTCCGAGTACGTGCCCAACCCACGGCCCGTCTACACGCCATCGCAGCTGCCCTCGCCCAGCCCGCTGTACGGCCAGCATACCGCCACCCAGCCGCGCATCTACGACTTCTCGCAACGCTACGCTACCACCACCGGGGGGCGCTCCAGCTACGAGCAGCAGCAACAGCAGCTCCAGCAGCAGCAGCAGCAGCAGCAGCAGCAGGGCGTCTACCCGGCTGAACCCCTCTACGGAGGCTCCGCCTACCTGCCCGCCACCTACGGCCGCGCCTTCACCAACTACGTCAAGCCTGCCACCTACGAGAAGGTGGACGCCTACGACCACTCGGACCAAGCCAGCAAGGTGTCGAGCTCCTCGCGCTTTTCCTACGCCTCGTCCCAGGTCTCTTCCCAGCAGTCCGACCACGGCCGGCCCTCCCACCAGCGCATGCAGACGCACGTTTGACCAGGGAGACCGTGGCACCGCGGAGGCCAATGAGCATTCTGCGTGACCCACACAGACACGTCCTCTACCCTCCCAAAACATTTTTAAATACATAATAAAATAAAGGAAAAAGGAAGGACAGACTTTGGTCTCACCTCAACTTCCTCCCTCAAATACACATTTTTATTTTCAGAGGGCGGGAGGCGTTGGATAGTCTGGTTCTGAGGAAACGGGGATAATCTTAATCTTAATTTATTGTCATGTTGTTGAATTAGTCTTGCGCGCGCTCTTGATCAAATGAAGCTTTCATTCGTGACATCACTCAAGGCGCCCAATCAGAACTACTGTCCTCAATGAGGTGCATTGCCTGGTGTTCATTTTTTGAAAAGGTGTGTAATTATTCCCATCAATGCCCATTTTCTGCTTTTCCTGGGTCGATTCAGAGACCTTTCATCTTGCGTCTATAAGAGGCCCAAGAACTTGGGTGACGATCTGGATTGAAGGACATAAATCCAGAGAAGCGCACTCTAACAACAAACACAAAGAAAAAAAGAAACTCGATGTGGTCGTTTGCCGTTTGTCGGCACGCAAAGGAAATGTAAGCACATTGGTGTCTCTATCCATTACAAGCGGTCTGAGCCACACAGAAAGACAAGCGGTCTGAGCCACATGGAAAGACAGGAAACAAGCGGTCTGAGCCACACGGAAAGACAGGAAACAAGCGGTCTGAGCCACACGGAAAGACAGGAAACAAGCGGTCTGAGCCACACGGAAAGACAGGAAACAAGCGGTCTGAGCCACACGGAAAGACAGGAAACAAGCGGTCTGAGCCACACGGAAAGACAGGAAACAAGCGGTCTGAGCCACACGGAAAGACAGGAAACAAGCGGTCTGAGCCACACGGAAAGACAGGAAACAAGCGGTCTGAGCCACACGGAAAGACAGGAAACAATCGGTCTGAGCCACACGGAAAGACAGGAAACAAGCTGTGACTACGGAGAGACAGAGGAGGCAGCTAAGCGACATTCGCTGGGATTTGCCGATTTGAAAAAATTTCAATAATAAATCAGTGAGGGCTTCCCAAATCATTTGGGGAGAAGATCGAAAGGACATATTTATACCTTGAAGTTTTTCTTGACAACATTATTAGCCTGAGAGGCAACTCAAAGAGGGGGGGGGGACTAAAAACCAGTAAAAAGACAAGCGGTCAGCGAGTGGCAGATGGCATCTTTCGAAACAGACTTGACTTTGCATTTATCATTTGTTCTTTGATGGTGAGCAAAGCTGAAAGATTAGTATACCCAAAGAGGGTGGGGCACACTTTTGGGGGAAGGGCAGGGGTCATGACCTGTCTTTACTTTACCGTTTTACCGGATTACCGTTCAGCAGCCAAAAAAAGGCCGTCAAAACATGAAATCAAGAACAGAAGAAAAAAAAACACTACTGTTCCAGGCCAGTTTTATTTTATTTTTTTTACTACAGGGTCGAAATTTTGACTGAAGAGATGAGGGCCTGATTTAACCAGGGTTCCACATCCTATAGGTAGATAATTAACATGTGATCAGCGATCAGTCTCCCGAAAAATCCCGTTTACTTCGACACCCGCTGTAGCTCCGATACCTTTACAGTCACTGGACTACCCAGGAACACTTGGTCACCTGTACAAAGGGAAAACAAACGTTATTTCTGTCTGTTGCATGCAGATGATGTGTCTAAGTGAAATAATTCAACTGTCGTTCATGTCCATTTGCAGCACGAGAGATTTGCATACATTACCTGACACAGGTGGACGGCGGTTTCAAAAATGACAGGAACTTTGTACCACCATTTTCCTCAGATCGCTTTCCAATCTGCCCGATTGGACAAGAACGTCATGAATTGAGAAGTGGAAGAAAAACATTGCTTGTCTTTATTTTTATATTTTATATAAGCCTTAATGTACAGCGTGTAAGCTGCTCTATTGTATAGCATCTTTTTTATTACGTATATAAATATATATTATCATAATTGATTTTATTGGTTCACCATTTCTCCCTTACTCCGTTTGTCCATCACTGAAAGCAGAAAGGAAGAAACTTCTGGAACATGACTAATTGCCATTTTCTTTTTTAAAAATAATGTATTAAGATTTTTATTTGCTAAAAAAAAAGGAGCTATTGTCGCTTGTAACTTTGTACACATATTTATATTTAAATAAATCCATTTCAGATAAACTTCTTCCCAGGTTGATTGACTTGACGTGTCGAACGTGTGCTTCCGTAGGCCACGCGGGACTTGACACAAAGCCGTGCACGTACCCCGAGCGACTGAACGCACAAATTAGCAGCGCTGTCATTTTTGATGAGCATATTCCCCAGACAGTGTGTGCATTTTGATTATATAAAGAGCGTCTCTCAGGGTAACTGAACTACCAGAAGTCACCAACTTTTATTGTGCGCGACTGAGAAGTGACACTGATAAGGGAAGGTACGGCGTGACAGGATGGCCTTGTCACGTCATTTCTGTCAGTTACTTATTCCCAGAAACATTTCTGCTCAACATTTAATGTCAGGGACCGTAGGTAGGGGAGGGGTGCAGAGAACAGACGACAGAGGGACAGGATTTTGTGGTGTTCTTTCCAAAACAGCTTGAACGTGATCCGAAACTCATCTTTCCCGTGATTGCAGGAAACAGATTGAACGCAGCGTTGATTAGAATAGAGCTAGTTTATTGCGCATACCACACAGATCTTTGATATAAAAATATTTCACATACGAACATACAAAAGCAAATATTTGAACTGTTGCCATGATCCAACACTTTATACCTATCCACAATTAATTAAAATATTTGTACATCAAAATCAATATTTACAAGACAGAGACCCTTAGATGCGGTTTCCAACGCATTCGCTATGACGCATTGAGATCCATGGACTTCACCCAGCTGCTTGGAGTGTATGAACAGTTCAGAACTTTGAACCCGTCTTTGACGTGCAAGAGGGATCTTTTGTTTCCGATAAAAATCGAGGGTTAACTCGCCGAAAACGTAGTCGGATTTACTCGGTGAGAAGAAAAGGCGGCAGAAAGGGAAGACCTTAGAGAAAAGTCTTTAGAGTGTAAAGTGTTTCGAGAGGGAAGGATTTCAGAATAATTCCACATTGTTCTCTTGGAACAAAAACGGCAGTGAATGGGAATAAGTTGCCGTTCAGTGTCTCCAGCTAATTGCCCTACGCTCACTAGGACCCTGTCTTGTCGGGGGAGAATGGGGGGGGTGTCTGACATTGGACTGGAAGATCCACAGCTACCTTTGGCTTCACAAACCAACAGTGCTCCGGTGCTTGAACAGCTGCACCCTGACGAGGCCGACGTTACGCCCCAGTCTCAACATAAATCCGGTTTCCATGTTCGGAGAGGCATCCGTTAAATCTTGGAAATGTGGTGAACAAAATTTCCACTGGGGTTTTCGAATTTAAACAGTGAAAAATGCACAACATATCTTTGCTGAAGTGTGAAAAATATCAGCACTAATGTACAGTGCCGGCCACTATTATTGGCACCCCTGGTAAAAATGAGTAAAGAGAGTTATAAAAAAACTCACCGTTTGGTGAATTAGCTTAATCTCACACTGAAAAAATTAGAAAAAGCCAACCTTTAATTGTTTTAAAAACAACATCAAAAAAACTCGATATCTTATTTTCTGGTACTCTTACAAGCGATACTATAACGGTCTCTGCATTCGAATGGATCTCTATGGGAATTGGGGGGTGGAACTAGATTTAGCTGTAAATTACACTGGAACACATGGTTGGCTAAATGGCTGTAAGTCATCAAGGGTCTGAGGTATCAAACAAGCCTCAAACTGCCAGATATGCAGTAGATATGGATGGATCACTTTAAGGGTTGTTTCTCCTGAAACATTTTCAATTGAACTCTATGAAAAAATAAGTCAGGAGAAGAAACCCTTCAAGTTATCCATCCATATCTACTGTATTTCTGGCAGCAGAGTGATGGTTTGAGGCTTGTTTGATACATCAGACCCTTGATGACTTACAGC
This sequence comes from Ilyophis sp. 1 JC-2022, assembly GCA_022702515.1. Classification (NCBI taxonomy): domain Eukaryota; kingdom Metazoa; phylum Chordata; class Actinopteri; order Anguilliformes; family Synaphobranchidae; genus Ilyophis; species Ilyophis sp. 1 JC-2022. The sequence goes on from CM040406.1 coordinate 76,390,946, forward strand.
CATTTAGCCAACCATGTGTTCCAGTGTAATTTACAGCTAAATCTAGTCCCACCCCCCAAATCCCATAGAGATCCATTCAAATGCAGAAACGTTTTATTATCGTAGTAGGAGTACCAGAAAATAAGATATCAAGAGCCTTTTGATGTTGTTGGGTCACAGACAACAGGAAGTCATGGCATGCAAAGAATATGCGACCAATTAAAAATGATTACTTTATTCTATATATAAATGCAGGGGTGCCAAAATTGAATGAAATCACAGGTTGGATTTTCGTCATTTTTTCAGTGTGAGATTAAACCAATTCACCAAACAGTACATTTTTTATAACCCTTTTTACTCATCTTTACTAGGGGTGCCAATAATAGTGTCCGGCACTGTAGGTTCAAGCAGACGATATTAAAAAATATGAAAAAAGAGAGCTCAGCATAAATTCCTGGTCAGCTGGGTGATGTTAAGAGGCCGTAAAAAGTCCAAAATCCAAACCCAATTCTCCAATATTATTTTGGTCACTCATAAATTATTCAAGATTATGGTACATTGCTCAATACGTTAAAGGCCATGAGAGACATAAAAATAATATGGGAAAAAAACAAAACAAAAAATATTTACAATTTGGCCTGAATACATTTAAAATCCCCCCCCCCTCCCCAAAATAATAAAGGAAAAAGAAAATTACAGTATGTCCACCCTAAACACCATTTTAAAACAAACAAAACATTTGAAATTAAGTAAAGACCAAATACAGTAACTGGGATTACTTTTAGATATGTTCATACCTCCAAAACACGCTGACAATAAATTGTTTAATGTATTTTTTTCCACATTAAGAAATCATAGCCTGGTGGCTTTTCATACTCTTGGGCTCAATTCTTTGACATCCACCAATGCAAATATGCCTTAATAATTCTGCATAGTGCACAAAATTCTTTCAAAATATGCACTTTTAGGTCCTGAGACCCCAAAATACGACGTAATAATGATTTGGAAAGCTGGTGTGCGGGTATAGTTGGCGATATTAGTATTGCTGGATCTCCTGGGCGGGAGGTGGCAGGGCTGTCTCATCCGCAGCCAGTTCACAGTCCATCTTTAGCCGTATCCTGAGAAGTCCCATCCCTCCCTGTATAAAATTCCATAACATTCCCTCCACGTTCCTCATTTTTTGGTCGCGACGGATAACCCCCTGCCTAGTCGGCCAGTCCCCTTCTCTATACACCAGTCTCTTCTCGGATCCAGTCTCGGAGTTTGGTGACGCGGGAGTAGACCCCTGGCTTGTTCCGACGGGCACAGCCCTCGCCCCAGCTCACAATTCCACTCTGGAACCACTTCCCACTCTCCTCCTGGCACACGAGGGGACCTCCAGAGTCCCCCTGCAGAGAGAGAGAGAAAGAGGGAGCGAGGGGGAGAGGGGAGGAGAGAAATAGAAAGAGGGGGGGGGGACAGAATAAGGAACAGATGTAAAGGGAGAGAGGTAGAGAGAGGTGGAGGCAGGGAGAGTGAAATTGACAGAGAGGTAGAGAGAGGTAGAGGCAGGGAGAGTGAAATTGACAGAGAGGTAGAGAGGTAGAGGCAGGGAGAGTGAAATTGACAGAGAGGTAGAGAGAGGCGGAGGCAGGGAGAGTGAAATTGACAGAGAGGTAGAGAGAGGCGGAGGCAGGGAGAGTGAAATTGACAGAGAGGTAGAGAGAGGCGGAGGGAAGGAAGAGCAGAGAAAGGGAAAAAGAGGAGAGAGAGCGAGGACAGTACGGTACCGAGCGAGGGATGGGGACGGAGAGAGTGAAAGGAGGAAGCGCAGATAAACAGGTTCGGCAAAAGGAAGAGAGTGGGAGGGGACAGAGAAAGGGGGCAGAAAAGGAGATATAAACAAGAGCAAGAAAACCCAAAAAAGTCAGAGAATTGCATATTAATAACCGCTCTGGCCGCAGACGCATCATAAGACAAAAACGCACAACAATTCATCAGAGCCCAAAACCGCCCGCAGCCGCCCGTCTGCGCCTACGCTGCCCCTCCGAGTGCCTCTCACCTGACACGCGTCCACCCCTCCCGACAGAAAGCCGCTGCACATCATCCTGGACGTGACCTGGCCCTCCGTCACCACGTTGCACACCGTGTCGTTGATGACCTTCACCTGGGCCTTCTGCAGGATGCGCGCGGTCCGGCCTGCAGAGGACGGGGGAGAGACGGGGTGAGATGGCGCCGCGCTTTCAATGAGCCCCCGTCCGCAGAAGCATCAATCATCCGTCAGAAACAATCCTGAAATAAATGTGCTGAGAGAGCTTGTGACGTGGGCTGATAATGGAGAAAGAGCATTGTAGCCGACTTCCACAGTCTTGCCTACATCCTAAGAGCTTGGGATGGAGAAAAGGATGGAGAAGATGGGGAAGGTGTAGGGGAGATGGGTGGAAACTCAGCCAATGAGGGCTGACTGGTAGACAACGTGGCACTTGGATGATTTTGTGAGGATACGACTGACTGAATGACTACGACTACTACTTGACTACTACTACAAAAAAAAAAAAAATATGTATAAAGCTTTTTAAACAGAATGCTCAAAAGGCTTTCCAGCAACACACAACTGAAAAGATATCCATCCATCCATTATCTAACCCGTTGGGGTCGCGGGGGCGGGGCCAGAGCCTATCCCAGCATGCATTGACGGAATAGATGTGTTAGAAATAAACGAATAAACGCACGTACAGAAAACAAAAAGCAGGCCCCTGTTAAAACAGCAGAGAAAAAGAATACGGGTGGTAAACGAGTTGAGGCGGAACAGCGGCGACATGGGGCCACGCCCACCTCCTTCGCGCAAGGTTCCCCAGCCCGTGACCCAGCAGGGGAGGCCGGCGGGGAAGAAGTGGGTGCGGTCGGGCAGGCAGATGGGGTGGATGGTGTTGGTGAATTCCAGCGGCTCCCGCAGTTCCAGCAGAGCGATGTCGTAGTCGTAGGTCATCGGGTTGTAGTCCGGGTGGGTGATTATGGTCTTGAGCTTGCGCATTTGGACGTCCTCCTGGTCGTACTGATCGTGCATGCCGCTGTACGTCTGCCAGTTCTGCGAGTCGTGGTATCTGAGGTGGGGGTATGGCAGAAAGATACATATTCCAGAAAAGAAAATAAACCCTGCTTTAACTGACAGGAAGAGTGAGCGTTACCTTCTCGGTGCTAACCGCACTTCTGTATTCCTAAAGCAAACACTGATGTTCTACACTTTCCTTACATTGATAACAGCGTCTTGCTAAGTGACTGTAATGTAATGTATGGTAAAAATAATGGGCAAATTAAGTCAATGCAGTGCTTTCGAACACATACCTTTTTTAATATTTTTAATGTTACTGTGCCGTACATGGCTTAATTTCAGTGAAACCTTACTCGGGTGAGGTGGGGGGGTTGCCAGGTGAGTGGGATGGCTTTGTGGGGATCACTAAAGCTACTGCACCCCGATAATTCCCTCCCCTGATAAACATTAACATAAAGGCACAAAACAAGGTAGCTGAAAGCTTGAGAGCATCGCTTCGTCAGATCGATCAATCGATTGGCGTTTTGCGGATACGCGGTCCAATAACCTGGCAGCGTGTGGCTTCTGACAGAGCGGATTTACGATATCTGTGGACATGCAAGTTGGGACAAGAACTAGATTTTAGAGTTTTTATTTTTTAAATTTTTTATTCCGCTGCATTTTTTTCCCGGGATGCTATTCGCTTCTTTTGAAATGGGCCGATACGACTCGCAATTAGCATAAACACGCCTAATTGCTTAGGTTGCTGAAAAATGGACAGTGGAGAGGAGCCGGGGAGCTCAGAAAATGCTCCTCGGAATTTTAAATCAGACGCCGGTGAATAGTCTGGATTTCACGTCTCCTATGTAAATGAGGACAGAGTGGTCGCTAACTCGGTGAGCGGGCAGAAGGCCAGCTATTGTGCTACAGATGCGAGTCACATGCAGCGGGGGCCAGATTTTAAATGGGGAAAAAGCCAGATGAGACAGAATGATGGTAATGTATCCATCCATAAATATGGATATCCTTTTATCCTCCAATCAAATCCATTATCCCTTCATTGCTGTGAGCTTGGCAAGTATGCCCATGTTTTTGTGTCATGTTCTCCCTTACGCAGTAAATTCCATACAGCTAAACAACAACCTATAGAGAGGCCCGCGAGTAAACTCTGGAACATTCCAGCTTCAAATATGCAGTTTCTGACACGCCGACTGGAAATATGAGGCTTTGTGAAACCGGAAATGGGCGGGGCTATTAAACGGCAGTGCCTCTCTGTGATTTGCGCCAATCTCCTTGCCCTGCTGTGGAGAACAAAAATCAATTGGCCATTAATTAAAAAGGCCTGTTCGAGAAACCTCATAATTAGCGCATGATATCAGTATAATTCACTGAATAAACGGTGACAAAATTTATGGCGGAGTAATGGCATTGGCCAACAGATTGACAGACGTCGCAGTTTAAACCAACTGAAGATGTGCGTGTATTCTGTGAGGGGAGATGCACATTGACCACAGACAGCGATGTCACGCGCTCTTAGCGTAGCCGCTGAGCATAGATCTGGCGCGCCTTTTCCTTTTTTGCGCAAATGGCTCTTTAAACTTTAAACGCATCGCTTAAATCTGTGTACACGGCGGCATCCCGGTGATTTACATCTGTTTTTACATTGCCTCGCGCACTGGCGAATGCCGAGAAAGGAGGGGAGAAGCTTCAAAGTGGATTAAGGGAGAAGGGCATCGTGCTGGATAATAGGGGGAGTGCTGCCACCTACTGGCGAACCCTCAGAAACACCGCTGCCGACATCAAAGGGAGGGATTAACGATTTCACTGCAGGGGAAAGGGGGCTCTTTCAAGAAGAACCCACCGTTGAGGTTAAAGGAGGGCTGTACTACGAACCTCGGGAGATGGCGGCTAAGCCCGCCGGTTACGTGAAAGGAGAGTTAAGTTTCGGGTTCAGCAATGTTCCGTGTTCCGTCAGCGGGAACGGAGAATAATTGCCAGGTAATTGTATGGGAATGTCACCAAATGCCACAGAGCAGGCTTTAATCTCGGTCGTCCGCGAGATCGCCCCGCGCAGAAGAGCTGGTTCAGTGAGCTAAGAACCAAGCTCATCCTCCAGCTGTCATTGGATAAGGGAATTTGGGCCCAAATGCACTTTTCCAAACATCAAGTGTTCAGTTGATCGATTCTAAACCTCTAGAATTTGCCTCCAAACCACTGTCTTCCTTTGTTAAAGAAAGAATCCACAAAAAACAACCCTAGTTCACAGTACTCCAAAAAAAACTGGAATTTCAGGGAAGTTGGTGAGTATCGGTGTCTTAAGGGTACATAAAGAGGGCTGTTATTATTGGTACTATTGACTCTTTACATAGGAAATCCCATGGCAAAAAAAGCGCTAAAATGGGGACGCACTCACGCAATTTTTGGTACATGTTCATTGTGGTATATGTTTTCCATTTTGTGATAGAAGCAGAACAAGTGATAGAGTCAGGCTGAGAGCTGTAGTCACAGACTGAGGCAGGGAAAAACAGAGAGAAGGAGATAGAGAGAGTGGGGGCAGAAACAGAAAGAGGGGGCATAGAGATGTAGAGAAAGAAAGACAGAAAGAAAAAGATTGAGAGGGGGTGCAGAGAGAGAAAGAGAGAGGGGGCAGAGATAGAAGCAGAGAGAGAGAGAGGGGGCAGAGAGAGAGAGACAAAGAGAGAGGGGGCAGAGATAGAAGCAGAGAGAGAGAGGGCAGAGATAGGAGCAGAGAGAGAGAGAGAGAGAGAGAGAGAGAGAGAGAGAGAGAGCTTGCTGCACTCACTCGGGAGCGGCGGATTTGAAGCAGTGGGCGGCGGACAGCAGCCAGGTGTCGGAGATGACCGACGCTCCGCAGACGTGGCCGCTGGTGCGGAAGTGCAGGCTGACCTGCCACGGCCACTCCCCGATGTCGGCGTTCTCCCCGCCCACGATGCGGTTGTGTTTGTAGGGCCTGATGCCACAGCCTGGACCGAGCGGGAGGAGGAGGAGGAGGAGGATGGAATGATAGGGAGGAAGAGATGAGGAGGCCAGAAAAAATTAATAAATCAAACTTAAATTGGTTATTGAACCTTCGAGAGGACTCTGTCAAGATATAGTGGCAGAAACAAATCAGCCACTGAAGGAATATGAAACCGAGGCTGAGTGTGTGTGTGTGTGTGTGGGGGGGGGGGGGGGTTGACTCCACCCACCAACAGCAGGGATTGGAGCATTCCTCATTAGTCAAGAAATAACAAGAGAACATGGGTATGACATAAGTACACACGATTACAGAGCTGTGGCTTTCTGTGGCAGCAGACAGCAGGGATGATCAGAGATATAGCCCAGTGCTGTAGTGGTGCCCCAGAGAGCAGGCAGACACACTGTACATGCTCACACTCACACACTGCACATGCTCACACTCGCACATGCAGGGTGCAGCGCTACAGTCAGAGACCTTTACAAATCACCACGGCTGTGTCCGAATCAGAGCCCTACGTACCGCGTCCTGTATACTAGCATAATGTTTACTGCATACCGTTTAGTGACAAGCAGACTGCGAAAAATATCCTCCATACTACCATCAGCAGGGTATGAAGTTTACTTTTCAATTTCTGGTCAGTGTGGCATCTGGATTCTAAAAATCACCAGCCATTTTCAACATTTTACCAGCCACATTACCTTTTACAATATAACACAACCTGCTTGGTTACCAGCCACATTACCTTTTACAATACAACACAACCTGCTTGGTTACCAGCCACATTACCTTTTACAATATAACACAACCTGCTTGGTTACCGGCCAAAGTGGATGCTACACTAAAAATCTTAACAGCCACAATCAAAATTGCTGATGTTAATTTCACACCCAGATTATCAGAAAAAAACCCAGAATTAAGTATATCATCCGAGTACACTACATTTGGAGAACATTTCACCTACTTAACAACTTTCTCTTCCAGTGTACTCAACAATCATACTCAATAGTATGGAAGTGTGTTGATTCGGACACAGCCTACATTTGCACGAGACCCTATATAGCAAGGGAGGCCGACCCTGGTCCTGGAGAGCCGAACGGCTCGCTGGATGCTGTTTTAACCTTAAAATCAGAGCCAATTTAGACCCAAGAAACCAGGTGAGGTTGCGTTTACTGTGTAATCAGCTGCTTCACTTAGTGCTGAGTAGCAACCAGAATCAGGACCAGGGCTGGCCGCAGCTGCTGTGAAATGTAAAACGGTAAAGTTGCATTCTGGTAAAACTGTTCATGTCCTGGAAATGTTCTGTTGAATGGAAAATAATCATCCCTTTTGCTGAAGGTTCTCTACCAGTATTGATATGGTGATAAAGCGTAAAACAGGCAATTAATTCACCAAAATAATTCTGAGGAGCGTGTCACATATTCAGAGGAAATCTTTAAATCTCCGTATTAAAAATAAGAACTCCAGGAATTAAGGTTTACCTCTTCCAGACAGCCCAGGGCGTACCTCAGTTTTACATCTGGTTTCAAATAATGAAGTTGGCGCACTTCAGGATGCATATTAATTAGGGACTATGGAGGAGACCTATGGGAAATGTAGTCTTAACAGGAAGGCGAGTGGACTCACCACAGCCTTTCTCGTCCGAACCGTCAGGGCAGTCTTTCACACGGTCGCACTCGGAGTTCGGCTTGTTCACGCATTCCCCACTCCGGCACTTGAAGGTGAAGTCCGTGCACATGCCAGAGGCTGTTGGTGGAGGGACCGGAGGCCCAAAGTGAACACAGAGAACCGCGCAAAACAAACTACACTGAACCGCATTAAATGAACCCGGTTCAACACTGAACTGAGCACTACCCGGGCCTGTGGGTAATGATGCAAGCTTGTACAGAATATATTTCAACAAAATGAATGAATGAAAATTATTAACACCATCATTAATACACGAAGTGCAAGCGAAACGCGTAGTGCAAGTTAAGAATGAATCTTGATGAAGCATTGAAGTCAGTCTGTGTGTCTTTTTGCAAAGGAGTGTGCGGTCCCTTCCTATATGCATTCAAGGAAGGTGTCATTTTTTATGTTTTTGAATATATTTAGGGATGTTAATGGTTAACCGACTAACCGTTAACCGACAATAAGAACTTTAACCGATTAATCTTATTGGTTAAACAGTTAATTTTAAACAAATCGCAGCATAATGTTTGACGATTTGAATTTAATGCACATCAACTGGGGTGTGGGGAAAAATCATTCTTAAATCCAACGCGAGACGGTGCCAGGATAACGTGATATCGGCTAGGTGAGGTTTCGTTAACTTTCAGATGCCTGAGTTTTGTTTCCTTAGCTTTCACATGGCTATGTTACTGAGGCAACGTTAGCTTTCACATGGCTATGTTACTGAGGCAACGTTAGCTTTCACAGAGTAGGAGAACAAAATTAAGTGAGCAAAATGGAGTTTGTTACCATTTCATTCAAAAACGACGATTTTGCAGCAGCACTACTACAATACAGTACCACACACGCAGTAAACATGAACAGACTGCGCACCAGACTGTAATGGATTTTTTTAAGTTGATGTTTTTAGTGCCGGAGCGCAAACTTTCAAATACGATGTCATCAAGTCTGTATTTGGCTAGATATATTTTACACTGTTTAGGTTAATGATTAATGCACATTATAGCCTATCTACTAGCCGACATGCTCATATATCAAAGACAAACAACGGTCAAAACGAACTGACAAGAAGCAGAAGTGTAGGCTAAGTGTATTCCAAATAGCCTTTCTTTCAAGCGTGCTATTTTATGCATTTGGCATTTTCGTTTGAACGCAAGTTGGATAGCCTCGACATATTGACATCTCACTTTCCGCTAATTCAAAACCTATAGGGACAGTAGAGGACAGTAGAGGACAGTAGCTACATTTGGGACACACAGAGCAGGAGGTGTAACTCCGACCGATAGCAGAATCTACGAGTGGTGCTTCACGAGTGGTGATTTTAAAGCCATGTGCTTGCGTTTGACCCATTTGCTTGAGGGAAAATTATAATTACATGCTATAGGGAAAATCACTCGGTTAATTTGTTTTGTAAAGTTAATTATTCATAACTTAAGAAGCTACGATTTCAGCTCCCTTCTTGAGATTTTTGAAGAAGCGGTGTAGCGCTGCTGTAGCCTTTATCTAGCCGACAATAACGTTACTCTTATCTACGGCTCTCGTCACGTTTTTCCCCATACTGCAAATGATATAACAAAGTCTCCCGGTGGATATTATACAGTCTATGGGTGGAACACGCTTTCAAAGCCATAGACCTACCAAAACGGAATGGCTAGCGAACATTAGCTGAATTAAGACACTTTGCTGCTTGGCCTTGTGTTTCAACGTTTTGACAACGGGTGAGTGAAAATGTGTCTTCTTTTTTATTTTTTAGCAGCTAGCCGTAGCCTGTGTTGTTCGTAGCCTGTGTTGTTCGTAGCCTGTGTTGGGGAAGCTACAACACTGCTCACGGGACCATGACAGCAAAAACGGGGTACCCATTCGCTTTTTTCTCTAAAATGTTCATGAATAGGCTAGCGTAAACTATAGCGGTCTTATCGGATTAGCGCTACTGGGTAGACATGTTTGAATATGCGGCTGTATTTTTAAATGGTTCACGGATTTACGTCCATTTGTTTATAGCCTATTTAAGCTTATCGGTTAACCGATAATAACCGATCAATGAGGGTCGACTATCGGTTCGAAAAAATTGCCCAAATTTGCATCCCTAATATATATATATATATATATATAATTATAAATAAATAAAAATAAAAAAAGGCACACAGATGGGGCATTGGCGCAAAAGGGGCAGGTGCGGGGGGGGTTTGGGGGTCACACACCCTTGCTGCAGGATGACTCATCGCTGCCATCGCTGCAGTCCTTCTTGGAGTCACAGACCAGCTCCTGAGTAATGCACGCCCCGTCTCCACACTTCCACTCGTTCTCCTCACAGCCTGCCCAGAACAGGAGGGAGGAGAGAAGGAGGGAGGAGAGGAGGCAAAGAGGGGTGGTGGAGGAGGAGAAGAGAAGAGGTGTTATACCAGGTGAGTATTAACCCCCTCACGGTTCAGAAAGAGAGGTCAATCTGCCAGTAACAGACCTGAGCTATATACTGTACATGTATCAGCTTATAGACTGAATGAGAACCAGGTGAAGAAAGCCAGTCTCAGAGTCACTCAGAGTCACTCAGTCTCACACAGTGCAACTAGGGGCCGGGGACACTCACTGCACTGCTCCTCATCGCTGTCGTCTCCACAGTCGTTGACGCGGTCACACACCCAGTACTTGGGCTTGCACATGCCGTTAGCGCAGGCAAACTGGTCTTTCTCACAGCCTGAGAAAGAAGAGTAGACACGGGCAAAGTGAGAAGAACACAAACATGAGAGCAAGAGAAGGCAGGGAGAGGTGAGAGGGATGGAGGGGAGAGGGGGGGACAGGGGTGAGAGGGATGGAGGGGAGAGGGGGGGACAGGGGTGAGAGGGACGGGGGGGGAGAGGGATGGAGGGGAGAGGGGGACAGGGGTGAGAGGGACGGGGGGTGAGAGGGATGGAGGGGAGAGGGGGATAGGGCAAGAGGGGGAGAGTGAGAGATTATAATTAAGTGCTGGCAGTGCAGCAGGGAACACTACAGTGATGGTCTACACCCATTCTGACAGTCTCTGTGGTGATCACTACAGTTAATGGCCAGCGGGGCACTGTGTGGGTGGGAGGCGGGGCAGAGAGGCCAATGGAGGCGAGAGGGGGAGGGGGAGGGGGAGAGCGACGAGGACTCACTGCATTGCCGTTCATCGCTCATGTCTCCACAATCGTTCCAGCCGTCGCACTGCAGTTCTTTAGCGATGCAGATACCCGAGGCACAGGCAAACTGCTTAGGACAAGCTGTGTGTGAGAGAGAGAGAGAGAGAGAGAGAGAGAGAGAGAGAGAGAGAGAGAGAGAGAGAGAGAGAGGGAGAGAGAGAACAAAGAGGGAGTAGGGAGAGAGAGATGATAGAAAGACTCATTTCATCCATCACATCTGAAAGGATGAAAAAGAGTGGAGCAGACGAGTTGCCCTTGTTCAGCAAGTCAATACCGTTTAGCAGCAATGGGCGGTTTCACGGGCCTCATCGACCCTAGAACGGGCGCAATCGCTGACGCCTTACAGCCAATCAAAAAGGATTTGCTGTACACAGCCAACCGGAACCATGGGTTCAAATCAGCCTGCCATTTACGACATTTTGCACGTAACATTTTTGGTTTTCCAAAGCATTGCTCTACAATCACAAACCGGGTCGATTTGTTTCATAGAATCAACACAATGCTTCCAGCAAAGCAGTTGATGACATCTTATGAAACAGTAGACCCACGGCAGGGGTTAGCAGTCCCTGGCCTCATTTTCCATTTCCATTTCAATTTCTAGTTAAATTTCAATTTCAATTCAAATTCCTATCTGTTCATCAAATTACAACTAAAGTCAACTCATATCAATTAAACTGAACTCAGATCAATTCAACAACGCCATTTCGCTTATCCCCTCAGGGCCACAGAGCATCACACACAAACAGCCAGCATACAAACACCAAGACACACATGACTAACACAAACATGTTTGTGCACACAACGGCCCTGGGCGAGTTGGAATCACAGTCAGGAGCATGAGGAGTCACACCCTCCTTCTTACTACCGGCTGACTGGGTTGTGTAGCGGTGATTCTCTAGCAGTTGCTACACAGGGGGTAATTGAATAGCATAGGGTTCAATTGGCTACCAAATTGGGAAAAAATTAAATAAAAAAGGCAACTAAGATATATAGAGATATATACTGTCTATATAAAGAGCTGAAAGGGATGTTCACTGCCCATGGTCACATGTCATAGTCCTATTGACTGAAGTGGCTGTGCTACCGTCGTTGGACCATCTCATCCCAAAGTGAGCGAAACAGCAGAGGCGCTCACGGCGAAGGACCCAGAGGGGCACACTCACGGTTTTCTGGGTCATAGGCGTTGTACAGGGCCATGAAGCCTTTGTCGGTGTAAGACTCGTCCGAGTGGAACACAATGTCCATTTTGTTGGTGGTGCTGGTGAGCGCCAGCGTAGACCGCTCCCCACAGTACCTGTAAGAGGAGGAGGAACGGTATGGGAAGTGGGTCATAAAAAAAAACAGGTTTTTTGGGGTTGAAGTAGTTTCTGTAGGAGGCGTTCACCATATTGTCAGAAAATGGAAATAGCACCTGGGGAACCAGCATGGCGGGTGAAAACAAGACCGCTTGGGCTGGAAAGTGCTGTCCTGATACGAGGTGCGAGTGGAGGCGGGCAAAGGAAATGCCGTTAGCCGCAGTTAAAATTGTGCCGCTTACTTTTCACCCATCACCTCCACGTAGTCCTTGTTGCAGATGCGGATATCCACCCCCGGCTCTTTCATCCTGAACATGGTGAACTTCACACGCACCTTTAAGCCCTCGGGGACCTGAGGAACGGGTTTCACACTCACGGTTACGCTCAGGTTTTACACACTAATGCTAACGCTAACACAATGGGCCTGAGGTGACAAATACGCCTCCATTTTGAGTGGCTTAAAAGCAGTGGCTCAGATGGCGTGTGTGGTGATGCCTTCACTGAAGAGGACAGACGCAGGAAAGCGGGGGTTTGGGTGGAGAGGGGAGGCGGTGAATTGGGAGGTGCGGAGGTAGATGGGGCATTGGAGTTTTGGGGGATGTGACTACCTTGATGGTCCACGTGCAGTCCAGGGCCGGAGGGTAGAAACTGGGGTAATGCGGAGAGGTGAAGTTTCCTTGATGAAGTTGAAGATCCCCTCCACAGCTCTTGGCTGTAATCACAGTGAGAGAGAAGCACAGTGAGAGAGAAGCACAGTGTTTGGTGTTAAGCCCTGGCCACACCTGGAACGATAACTACACTGTTAATCCGTAACAATCGCTCCACTTTAAATTAATGAACGTGGTCATAACGCAACAACAGCTACGCAAATCACCACTAATAAAGATAATAACAGCAATCATCAGCATCTCATTCAAAATGATAAATATTACAATTACCAAATGCATAAAGGTAGCGAAAACAAATATGGCCAGGGCTTCAGTCCATTTTACACGCAAAACATCCATCCCTCGGTCTCCTTTTATTTATACCGTACCAGTGTGTTAAAATGCCTTTATTTTGGAAGGAAATAAATAATGACACTATTTAATCAAAGGATATTAACAAAAAAAACTGTAGAAATGCATCTTAAATGACTGTGTAGAACTGCTCTTCGACAGTACTGCCCTTCTCTACAAGAATCAAACTGACGCACAAAGCACGTATCCCATGTTCCATCAGTTTAAACCCACCAGGGGTGAATTAGCAGCCATATCACACAGGAAAGACAGGTTTCTCAGCCATGTAAACTCACATGGGAAACAAAAGCTCCACGTGGAAGGGCATTCTTTTTTTTGGAGGAAAAGAAACCTTTTAACTGGTGTCAAAGAAAAAAAGAAAAAAAAAGTCTCCCCCGCCTTAGTCACCCAGGTGATTGATCAAAAATGGACAGGGCAGCAATCACATGTCAACAGAAACGCCACTCATCAATCCCACGGTCTGAATGAGTGATGGTGAGAAGGGAGGAGTCGGCCTGGCTGGGCTACTGTTAGGTACTACTGCAGAAGAGCATGGGGAATGAAGTCCACGCAACAGCCCTTCAGCAATACAAACTCCACGGCATACACAAGACAAGATTCTTGTTATGTTTACTGAATAGAGCTGACCAGAGACCGACTGTCAGTGCTACCCATCACCAGTCACTTACTGATGCTCTTGATATAAGCCGTCAAAGTCCAAAGTGTGTGTGCGTGTTTGTATTTCGCCAAATATTTCAGTACCAGCATGAGGATGCTTGAGTTTTTTGTGCGTGTGCGCGTGCATACGTGTATGTGTTTAGGTGTGTGCACACACACGTGAGGGTGTGTGCGTGCATGTGTGCGTGCATGTTTCCAGACTGTACCTGTGGTTATGGGGATGACGCTGTACAGCCCCTTGAAGCCGGGCCTCTGGATCTCACTGTCTGAGATGAGGTTGACCAGCATGATGTTGCTGGAGGACACCACCTCCAGCGGGTTAGTGGGAGGCCTCTGGCCACACTTCCTGTTGAATAGGAACAACCACCACAACGACAGGTTAGAATACATCTGAATTTCAGCATTGTAAGCATTGAGACTGTATTCCAGAGCCAATTAAGCAGATTGCATTGCTAAAAACAATCCATTTATAATTAACCGCTGGATTTGAATCGTACTGAAGCAATCTTTCTAAAGAGTACAATGGCAGGGGCCCAACTAGGAATCAAATGGAGAACATTTGAGTTAAAGGTCCATTTCGCTAACCGCTACACTACCATCCCAAACACTCAACTTTCATGCAAAAAAAAAAAAGAAAGAAGGTCCCACGACCCGGGTCCTCATTTTTATGGACAATTTTACAACTACGGCTTCCGATAATAAGCAAGGACAAAAGTTCCACCTCATCAAACTGAATAACTCATCCATTTAATTAGCCAATTAACAGTTCAGATATAATGAAAGGAACCCTCTGGGATCAGATATATAGCCGTGGAGAAATTAGCCACGCGCTCCACTAAGGAAAACCGCAGTTCGGCAGCCAGCGATACGCGATGCTGGAGATATTTCGGAGGCCTCCGCCCACAAAGCCATTCGCGTCATGCCTCAAAGTCAGACGAACCCGGCGTCGTAAATATTACGGGTTGCCGATAGCGATAGGCTCGCGGAACCGTGGATGGGTAGGGCAGGAGGGGGGGACCCGATACGTTCACCTGCGCCGGTGTACCATTGTAAAGCATTGCATTATCGCACTCATAAACCCCGTGTCACCTTGGATAAAAGCATCAGCCAAACTGCTACATAAAACATTTTATGCAACGTCTAGCAGCGTGCATTTACTCTGCACAGAGTTTCGAGCTTGAAATTGCCTACAGCTACATGTGATTCACAGTCGAGGGACTGGCAGTTTGTAAAATCCCAATATCAGCGCTGCAATTACAGACAGTAGGGTGACCGTAGGCTGCAATTACAGACAGTAGGGTGACCGTAGGCTGCAATTACAGACAGTAGGGTGACCGTAGGCTGCAATTACAGACAGTAGGGTGACCGTAGGCTGCAATTACAGACAGTAGGGTGACCGTAGGCTGCAATTACAGACAGGAGGGTGACCGTAGGCTGCAATTACAGACAGGAGGGTGACCGTAGGCTGCAATTACAGACAGGAGGGTGACCGTAGGCTGCAATTACAGACAGTAGGGTGACTGTAGGCTGCAATTACAGACAGTAGGGTGACCGTAGGCTGCAATTACAGACAGTAGGGTGACCGTAGGCTGCAATTACAGACAGGAGGGTGACCGTAGGCTGCAATTACAGACAGTAGGGTGACCGTAGGGGATGGGGATGGGGCGTCCCGAAATGAAAATTAAATTATCAACAGCATGAGGGAGGCACAGCTGGTGAACATTTTCAACAGACTCACCCAATCGTTTCTTATTTCTTCTTAATAGCTGCCAGACAAAAAAAAATAAAGAAAAAAGAAAAACGCTTGCGGCATTTGCTGAAATAACAAAGGTATCTCTCCTTTTAAAAAAAAACGAGGGATCAACTGTAAAACTAAAGTGTGGGAAGCGGATCGCGGGACTCACGAAGGGGCGTGGTCTGAGCGAGGGTTGGGTAACCGTCTACACCTGCGCTGCACCAGGCTCTTTCAGTATTTCTGCGACAGGATGTACCACACGCCTGGAGGAAGGGCTAAGGGCTTGATTTACTAAATCAGTGATTGGTGATGGTATTTGTTTTGTACTAATCACTGGTTGTGTTATTGGTTTAGCGTCTGTTAAAAGGTTTTGCACACGGTAAAGGTCTTGGTAAATCAGGCCCATAAGTACGGGCGCACATACTCCGTCACGAGGGACGCAGTACAAGATGGACGCTTGCGGACCTTTGCCACGAATAAGACAAGGCAGCAATGCAAGGAGCAGCAACAATGTTCTCAACAGTTTCCATAAGACGGGTCAAGAGTTTTATGGAAGGCAATTGAAAAGGAGCACGCTGGATTATGAGCATGCTGGATTATAAGCACGTCTTTTCTGTACGTCTCTCTCTATCCTGCACCACGTGTCCCTATGCAGCCGCATGTTCTTTTCAGTAGACTTCCGTACACAAATCCTTTTAAAATCTGTCGCATGACAAAAACGTACGGTGGCGAACAAACGGTCCAGGAAAAGCAGGTGTCGTTGCTACAATATGCAGGTCAGAATCTAAAATAACGAGAATCTTTAAAACACATTTCTTTAAACGACATTTTAACATGCTTTTAACTGCACTAGAGGACTTTTACCTTTGAATTGTTACTTGTTAATGGTTGTGCTTTTAATGCACTGAAAATACTCCTCTTTATGTGTCTGGGTCAAAAGTTTGACCTGGCTTTCATTCACCATCCTTTTCTTCTTTTTATTGTCATTTTTCAAAGTGCGTTGAATGTCATTGCCAAAAAGCACTGTATAAATTATGTAGTATTCTAAAACGGGTATGATTCAATGCTGGATGCTGATTGGCTGAGACCGCGTTCTACAGTGATTGTAAATCCGATACAGTAGGTTAAAATCAAAGACCCTGTTTATAAACAGTATCACAAACAATTACTTATAAAAAAATTTTTTTTATAATAATTGAAATTTTTTAAAATAACATTGTCATCAATTCATTGTTTCCATCTGTTGTAACCATTTTTTTTTATTTAAAGCAATAGGCTACAGCACGAAAGGCCGTGCTGTATCGTGTCACGGCTACACGGGAGTGCAATCACTTGGCTTTGTGCCCAACGACACCCCTATAGCCATGGCTTTATTCACCATACAGCACAGCTGCCATGTTGCTTAATCATTATTACTATTAATTATAACACTGCTGGCCCCAATCTAGAAAAGTTACCTGTCCATATTATAGATTAGCAGCATGTAGGACGTAACCACAACAGATCAGGACCAGCAATTAGAAGATGGCGGCATTCAGATGGCGGCATTCACTAGTACTCACTTGGTGATGGCCTGTGATTCGTCAGGGCTGAGTGAATCGTGGATGTACACAAAGTCGTTGGAGCAGTCGTCCTCCACGTGGAAGAAGGGGAACTTCATGTAAATGGCGGTGTTCACCGGGGCGCGGATCTGCCACTGGCAGCGTGTTTTCGGGGGGTACTGCTTGGGGAAACCCGGGGATTGTATGATCTGGACCTGGTCGGTGGCATCCAGTTTGAAAAAGCACTCCTCTGGGAACACAAACGAGAATCAGCCTCTGGGAATACAATGCTGAGCAATGGCCCTGTACATGTGACTTTGCTCAACCAATCAGCAGGTACTAAGCATGGTGTCCAACCTCCGGATGAGGCAAGTCAAAAATGGCCGTTAGAAGAGCAACTTTATTTAGTGTTCATCTTAAACACTTTGGTGATATAAAAGATGAAAATGAATGACAGTTAAGTAAAAGTTGTAATTTTACAACTGCAGGACGGCTATGCGATTTTGTGTTGCATACGATGTCCGTGAAGATCACGTTGCCACAGAAAGACGCTGCTGATTCAGATACAAAAGGGCCACTTTCTACCCGTGTAAATGAATGGCCAGGCGCTAAATGCTGAAGATCCCCGTCTCCTTTTCTGGGCGCAGGATTTCTAATGGCCTCTCTCTCAGCGCCGCGTTTACTCTACCGCGGAAATGAGCAGTACTGAAGCCCTCGCGCATCTTCTGCCATTCTGTGCGCCGTACACGAGTGCGATTGTGCGCAATTCCCACCTGCAAGACCGTGAGAACTACGAGCGGGAGCCCCTTTTCACCCCTCACGGCACACGGCAGGAGAGAGCCGTGAACGCTACAGCGAAACAAGGCGGATAAGACCGACGTAGAACACGCATACTCACTCGCTCTTGGGCTTCTGGCCATTCTTGGGTCCGTGGCTGAGAGGGGGAAAAAAAAGAAGGAACAAGGGAAGGAGCGAGAGAAAGAGAAAGAGTCAGCAGACTGATAGAACTGATGGACAGCCATAGATTTCATGGGTTTATGCTTCTCTGGCACTATTCCCCCCTGATTTAGCATAACGGCCCATATAGCCTTGTTTCACACAATGACAGGGACATCAAATAACATTAACAGCCACATTCAATCACCATATATCACAGCGGGTTAGCATCCAAGGGTGCTCATCCTACACTGAGCCAGTTGACAGAGAAAGATAAGCCCTTACAAGCTCTGAGGACTGTGCAAGAGGAAAGGCAGGGTACGGGATATCATTAAAGGGTCGTCAACATATGTACTGAAATAACAGAAATAGAAAGATATGGGAACGAGATTGCACAAAGTAAAACTACAGCAACACTAACTCTGAATAATACCAGCATTAAAATAACAACAACAGCAACAATAGATTTCTTTAGCTGTGGGGTCCAGCTGAATAAGCCATCGTGTCTGGAGCTTGCCCTTTGACCTCCCGTCCCAATTGCACCCACCAGAGGCAGTGATGTCTGTAATGAGCAGCGGCTGGGCACTGCGCTTGCCCTCCTTCCGGATGCCGGACCGTAAGACCTGGCTCACCCGCTCCTCCGTGAAGTGTGGTAAATCCTCCAGGTCCGATGCAGGTATGTCGAACTGAGTCCAGTGGTACGCCTTGACCCCTTCGCTACACCCCAAAAAAAGAAAAGAGCTCACAGTGTTTACATTGTTAAAGTAGAAAACTCAGACTCCATCTTTTTCCTTTTTTGCTATGCAAAGCAGTGCCAAAGCAGGAGCATTTAAATAACTGAGTAAATCGCTCGGCAACAGCAAACTGGAATTTTATTTTAGCCCTGTCATTTAGCCAAAATCTACTATGTTTTCATCTACAGGAGTCGGAGACTCAGAGAATGATCATTGGCAGAGTTTAAGGAGAGATTAATTAGATAGGTCTGTGCATTCCAACAAATTACTACGTCAATAAAATTGTTATCACACTACAGAATTCCGACAATGGAAACAACACGTGTATGAAAAGGCCCTTTCCTGAACAAATGTGTGTAATAGTTACCGTTTTTGGATATTAAATATTTATTTTACATGAAGTTTTCACCACAAAATGTCCATCCATGACAGAAGCTCTAGGAAACCGCAACATATTACACACAAAACCTGTTCTCACGGTGAGTGACACTTGTGAACAACCGGTTAACGTTTCTCTCACTGGTATGAATCTCCTCCGGCTCATGCCAAAAGAAGACTATCATTATCAAAACAAAAACATAACATTAATATAATGCCAGAGTAAAGGAACCAAAAAAAAAAAAAAAAAGAGACTTATTACAGCTTCTTAGCTGCCCTTTTTTGATTTTTTGCCCATGCTTTAAAAAAAAAACACACAAAGCAAATTTGCATTCATTGAAAAAAATGAAGCCAATAAGATCATCATCCATCAACCCGCTTATTCCTATTCAGGGTCACGGGGGGTTCTGGAGCCTATCCCAGCATGCATTGGGCGAGAGGCAGGAATACACCCTGGACCATTCACTCACTCATTCATACCTATGGCAATTTAGAGTCTCCAATTAGCCTAACCTGCATGTTTTTGGACTGTGGGAGGAAACCGGAGTACCCGGAGGAAACCCACGCTGACACGGGGAGAACATGCAAACTCCACACAGAAAGGCCCTCGGCCGGGATTCGAACTCGGTACCTTCTTGCTATAAGGCGACAGTGCTAACCACTGCACCACTGTGCCGCCTAATAAGATGCAACCCATTTTTGTGTACTTCGCTGTTAGGCCTTTCTAATTTAGTACATACTTCATACAGTATGCAGTTAAACAACTGTCTAAACTATATGGTGAACACAGCTGACCGAAATGGATAACTGATGTGTCAACAGCCATGAGGCTCTTTACCTGACAGCGTGCAATGTCACATAATTAGCAATAGCTAAATGAATGACTGAGATGATGTAGAGTTTGACTTCAGCAGGGGGGCTTCATGGGGGAGGTTGTATCGGAATCTCGCCACGCCGGGCATGAATCACAGGCTACACAACCTGACTGGCTCAAATTCAGAGCCCCGCTTATCAGATATTTTTCCCAGTCCCATAAATTATTATTATTCATGGCACTATGACTGCTATTATTGGCGGTGTGAAAAATATAATGACTGTACAGGCTTTTTAAGTAACCATCATCAATAACATGATTTTGTTATTCAGCTCTTCTACCGGTTGTTGACATGTGGCAAAATATGTATCTCTGAAGGGAGATTTTTATCTGACAGTAAACGTTTTTAAAAATAATAAATAATAATAATAAAAAAACCTCAAGGAAATCCAGGCAAGCTTGAAGGGACGGACCCGTGCTCGTATACGCACCTGTGACGGGCTCTTACCTGAAGGCAGAAATGATAGACTTGGTGTAGTACTTGGAGAAGAAGGGATCTTTAGTATACGTTGCCTCCAACTGCAAAAACCAAACGAGATCAATGCTCAGTTGACCCTGTCGTCTGAGACGCGCTGTTTTAGCAGGGAGGGGGGTCTCCAGATAATCCCGTCGGTTCATATTAGGAAAGGGGTGGTTCAACATAATCTATATCTTCGTTAATTTGTGTATCTGCGGATTATAACCCACAGTTTTGCACTCCCGCATCCTACAGCATATTTGACAACATTAATACACCATGATGGCTGATGGCTGAGATGCCAAGAGACAGAAGTAGATCACCTTCAGCTGCACAGACGGTTAACTCTCTCCCTGTATTTTTATTTTTCTCCCTCTTCCAAGAAGCACTCTGCTTGTTCCCCCCCCCCTGTACCAATTACAACGATTTTGCTGACCACGCGTGCTGAAGGAGACTTCCAGCCGCAGATTGCTTGAAACTCGTATCGAGCACTCACAGCCACAGAGCAGCCATTAGAACAAATGGAGATTAAAGTCGCCGTGTTCAGCGTGTCGGGAGAGATAAGCTATGTGAACGACAAAACCCGCGTGTTTAACCAGCGGACTGAGCGGCCCAAGACAACTGGTGAGTCCGCTCCCCACTTTGGTAAACAGGAATAAACGATAACCCTTATCGACCGCCAATCAAGCGCGGCGAATGCATAGAGCTCGGTCTCGCGCAAAACGATTTCCTCAGAGCGACGGGCAGCTGAATACGAATGGGGAATTATGACCCCGCAGCCTCGGGTTTAATTGAGCGACACAGCGGCGCACACGGTTTAGCGTTTAAAAAATAACTAATGATAGCAATGTTCTTCGCACCAAGATTGTTGAGAGTGATCGCGCATCTGAATCATACATATTGTTTCGGAGGGCGTAATCCCTCACAAGCTCCCTTCAATAATCTTTAAAATACCCACCGCGCCACTTCCACACCTTGCATTAAACTACATTCGGAGCCAAACTGAGAGCCTGGTCTGGAAGAAAAGCCATGCAGTGCAATTAGGTGCCACTTGTAACGTTACAGCCATGTGCCAAAGTGCAATGAAGGTCTCTTAGACTGCCTGTCATGGTGTCAATAAACCCATAAACGTTACAAATGTAATACT
The DNA here is from genome assembly GCA_022702515.1 of Ilyophis sp. 1 JC-2022. Taxonomy (NCBI): domain Eukaryota; kingdom Metazoa; phylum Chordata; class Actinopteri; order Anguilliformes; family Synaphobranchidae; genus Ilyophis; species Ilyophis sp. 1 JC-2022. The sequence continues at coordinate 76,412,514 of CM040406.1, forward strand.
GCGCCATAATATAACAACTTGGAGACATGCCTGCAGCCTTTTCTGTTCATTTCTGAAGCAGCACACCGGTCTGCCATGATTACGAACGCCAGCATGGTGCCGAATGAGCATATTGCACGACTACAAAATTGCTTTAATTTGAATATGAAAACGGTATCTTCTCGGTATTGCATTTTGTGATTGCTCTAGCAAACGGCGGTGTGCTTTTCCGTCGTATTTTAGGTCTACAGAAGCAGCCAGCGAGCAGCTTTTGAGAACCTGACAACTTTGATCACAGCACTGCGACAAAACATTCTGCACGCCTTCAGCTCAAGACTCACGTTTTCCAACACATAGTGGGATTTGGATTTATAATTTAACATTTTGCCGACAGCTATTTTCATTTATTTACTTTTTTTTTAAACAGAAAGCAACATTGAAATGCTACTGATCAAAAAAAATAAAATAAATAAAGATAAAAAGAGAGGGTGACACCATTCTACATTTGACCAATTCAGTTAAAATGGGAGCCAATGTGTTGTGCAGTAATGGAAATACCCTTGGACAGAAGCCCCGCTGATTAAGGAGGTGGTTATAAATCATTAAGAATCATTACGAATGCGCTCGGGACTCACAACTTCTTCGATGTCATCAGCGAGGTTGACAAACTCGCGGCTGGTCGGGTCCTCCAGGGCCTGGTCGTACTCTATGTGGGCCAGCTCCATGTGGCCACTGTACACCCGCATTGCCGGAGCCCTCTTCTCACTGGTTTTGGGCTTTTCGTCCGACTTGGACTTGACTGGAGGAAAGAAGGCAATGCAAGACAAATTATATAGTACACAAAGGTTTGAAATGAGTACCCGAGTACTCAAACTACATGCTAAAAGCATTATAAAGCTCACATCGGTTTGGAATGGGTACTTAATACGATACATCCTATATATAATAGGCTACAGAAGGGTACTCTTATATTATATAGAACACAAAGGTTTGAAATGAGTACCCGAGTACTCAAGCCACATGCAATAAGCATTATAAAGCTAACAACGGTTTGGAATGAGTATTCAAATACTATATATAAACATTATATATAGTACACAAAGGTACTCAAATATATAGGCATATAGTACACAAGGATTTTCATTGAGCACTTCAAAGCGGATTAGAATGTGTATTCAAGAAAAGCAAATACCTAACAAGCATTATATATCATACAAGGGATTTGGAACTACTCAAACAACACACAACAAGCATTATACATGCAGTACACATGGGTTGAGCTTCAGAATGGTACCTTGGATAAACTCAGAGGGTTTGGAGGACAAATGTCTATAGATAAGTTTGGCCTTTGGAAACAGTTGTGTTCAAGGACTGTTTCACCAATTCTACAAGAACCTCACACATTAATAAAAAGAGGCCTTTCTGAGTATCACACACACACACACACAATTATTGGCACCCCTGGTAAAGATGAGTAAAAAGAGTTATTAAAAAATTCACCGTTTTTCACACTGAAAAAATTAGAAAAATCCAACCTTAAATTGAAGCAAATTTATTATGAGGAAAAAAAATCCCTCATCAAGAAATAATTATTTTTAAACAAAATTACACAATTATTGGGACCCCTGCATTTATATATAGAATAAAGTAATAATTATCAATATACGGTTGCATATTTGTGCACAAATTGTCCTATTGAACTCTATGGAAAAATAAGCCAGAAGAACCAACCCTTCAAGTTATCCATCCGTATCTACTGTATTTTTGGCAGCAGAGTGAGTTTAAGGCTTTTTTGACATGTCAGACCCTTGATGACTTACAGCTATTTAGCCAACCATGTGTTCCATACTGTTCCAGTGTAATTTACAGCTAAATCTAGTCCCACCCCCCAATTCCCATAGAGATCCATTCAAATGCAGAGAGGTTATAGTATCACTTGTAAGAGTACCAGAAAATAAGATATCAAGAGTCTTTTGATGTTGTTGAGTCACAGACATCAGGAAGTCATGGCATGCAAAGTATACGTGACCAAATATTAAAAATGATGACTTTATTCTATATATAAATGCAGGGGTGCCAATAATTGTGGCACACATGGTTTTGTTTGGGATTTTTTTTCCCCCATAATTAATTAACTTAAATTAAAGGTTGGATTTTTCAAATTTTTTCACTGTGATATTAAGCTAATTCACCAAAGGGTGAATTTTTTATAACCCTTTTTACTCATCTTTACCAGGGGTGCCAATAATAGTGGAGGGCACCGTGCGTGTGTATATATATATATATATATATATATATACACACACACACACACAGTATATATATATATATATATATATATATATATATATACACATTTATAAAAAAGAATTCTGTGAAAGGGTGCTTGCAGTTCTGATGAATGGACCAAGTGATGGGACTGTAAAAACGCATTCATAGACAGTACTGCTCACGCACAGTGTTTTGATGCGTACAAAACCCATTTCCTAGGTTTTCGACACGGGGTCCTTGAAGGTACTAGGGGGTCCCTGGCCACGTTTTCTATATGCAAATGAATTAATACATATAGATTTGGAAAAATATATTTATTTTTTTATATAACCCTTTTGAAATTATGGTGGGGTTTAAATTTATGGTGGATGCCTTTGAACCTGGGTGGGGGGTCCCTGGATCAGAAAAGGTTGAAAACATTAATTATTTGATAACACAGCCAAAGAGATAATAGTAGGTAATATCTGAAATGAACGCTGGCATGCCACACAACCCGCAGGTCAGGACGTCACTCTGTGCAGTTAAACCAAAGAGACAAAGCGTTTCCACTTAGAAATAGGTGGAGAAAAGCGTCCGGGGCTGTATCCTCGAGCTAGCACAAACGGTGCTGTCGGCTATCCCATTCTACTGAATCAGCAAAGACTCTGAGCTCACCGCTAAAGGATAAAAAACATGCATGATGACACTATGTACACATGGATAAGTTGCATCTGTGTTCTGTCGAAGGTGAGGGGTTTAACGGAGGTACACTATTTGCCCTCATTCTGATTAAAAGAGGTTCTAACGTTAGCAATGGGAGCACCCAACTCTTTTCATACAGTTGGTCTCAGCCCCCTCTTCTTGGCACACACAGTTCTTCCTAAGCCTGCAAATGAGGTTATATTTGGCATCTCTCATTAGTTAGCGCAAGTTTTTTTTCTCTTGAATATTCCAAATTACAGTCATGTTTCCTCAATGACTGAAGGCAAGTCCACTCAGTGCTTAGCTTAATTAGCGTTGCTCTGAAGATACATTTTCTCTCAACCATTTTATGAACTTTGATTTTTTTTAAAGCTTTTTAATAATTTTTTTTTAGGTAAATTGTAGACGGCAAGACAGTAATGTTTACAGGGGAACTATGTTGACTTAATATTTCATTGTGGTTTATTTATTTATTTATTATTATTTCAACCAAAAAAGACCACATTAACATTCACTAGGGTTGTGGGACTGATATTAAATAAGGCAACGTATACATTTTTCAAAAACATATCAATTATAATACTACAAAGCTTGTTCTTTTTAATAATAGATCAAGTAGGCTTACATATTCCTTATGCAGGTAAGCAACAAAAACAAAGTTGTGTTGATGTTGAAAGTCAACACTTGAAAAGGCAACATTTGTAGAGTTTGCACACCTGTACATTTCTGACTTAAAATAAATAACTGGCCTCTAATGGGGAACCTTGATGTGTCTTCAACCTTTGAAGCCAGGGCTGAACCATAAGCTATACTCATTTTCCAAAACAAGGTAGTGCTGGTTAGAGCGCCGTTAATGAGTGACCACATACCTTGGACGGTGCTAGTAGCAATGAAGCATCTTTACGAGGCTTACAAAAGGTCTGCCCCCTTCACGCAACATTTAGTCATCGCATCACATTGCCCACTCACATGAAGCCTGCTTTCAAACTCAAAGCAGGTTAGCCAGTGGTCAGGCCTGCATTCGGAACCAATTTAACACATTCCCTTCCCTTGCTCTCTTCCCTCGAGTCGGCCATTTTGTGATGAAATTTGTGACGCGCAGCAAGCAAATCTAACAGGTTCTCTGCAAGGGAGGATAGACGAGAAACAAACCAAATCGGCCCTCGCAGCCGATATAGGAAGTGCTACGCCATAGTTGAAATGCGACTGCTCACTTTTCCTTGTGTGGAGCAGTGCATTGTGGGATTCCCTTCTTGCTGGAAGTTTGAATTTTATATCTGGTGGAAGGGAGGATAAACGAGGGAGTGAAGGAATATAATTACTCCCTCCCCTTTCTTAAGCTGGAACCCAATCTCGCTAGGTGTGGCTGCCATATCTCATCCTAGGGCTGCACAGTTAGTCAAATTTTAATTGCGATATCAATTTTGGCTTTTCCACGATTAACTAAAGAATAATCGAGAATGACGATTTTGAAGGCATAGTCTGTTTACAAATGAAAACTCTCACATTACTGGACCTTCCCTGGTGTTCTATATCAAATAAAGCACTCCTATTTTACCTCCCTCACAGTAGAGGGTTAGGGTTAGAAAATGTGAATTATGAGTTTAATTCAAAATGTTAAAGTGCAATTAAAGTATTACGTTCCAAAAACCAATTAAAAATCGTGTTAAATAATCATGATCTCAATATTGACTAATCATAATTATCATTTTTGCCATAATAGGCCTATTTCATCGTGGCATTTTGGAGATTCCACCCTTGAAGCAAGGGAAGGGAATGACAGGAAGCATGATCCGAATGCAGCTCAGGATTCTGAGGAATGGGCAGTACTCTGGTCCGAAGTGCACGGCGCACAGCATAGAAGCTGAACTGCAAAATGAGGGAACAGCACTTACAGAAAAAGACCCAACTTAGTATGCCTGCAATGGCTGCCAGGGCCAACAGAGCCAGGAGGACTCCCACCACCACTCCAGTCTTCTTCTTTGGTGTCATCTTGTTCTTGTTGGTCAGAAAGGTCACCTGCTCATGCCTCCCCTGCTGGACAGCAAGAGAAATATCAGTAAATGACAACGATACAAACACGCCTAACTTTCCCGCCAGTCGATCAGGAAGTATTTTTACCTAGGCCACATCGCGTCAAGATTTCCCAACCGACCGCATCTCCTACGTTTCAAGTTCATGCAAGTAAGTCCCAACCAAGTCAACCTTGTAAAAGCCAAATGTCACAATTTCCTGGATGCAGACTTATCACACACTGCATTCTCGCCACTGACTGATCTGATCAGATGGAGGATAGTGGTGAACGATGCATACCAAACTGCTGCAGAAGGAATGTACTACAACACTGTAAACATCGCGCCATGGCTTTTCTACACCGTTTTAGATCAGCCAGCCATTTAAGTCATTAAGGAAAATACACTTTTAAAGAGCGTGATGTTTTGACAGGAGAGTGGCTCTCCCGACTACGGAGACAGCTGCTTCCGTTCCAGCACTTGTCATCTCGCACGCTATTATTTCACGGAAACAGCGAAACCGACAGCATCCATAAACATGACCCTTCAAAATGTACATCACGACTCATTCGCCGAATAGGGCCGAGAAGAAAAATGAACAATGTCATCATTATGGTTGCATTATATCAAAAACAGCAGCTGCACTGGACTTATTGTTTGCACATTTGTGACGGGAAGAACGAGGAACACAACGCAGGCAGATGTCACAGTTGTCTGGAAAATGAGCATGTCTTGAACCCTCTTGGTTGTCATCTGGAAACTAATCAAAGAATTTCACATTGAACCAATGAGGTATGATGCACAAAGTTCTGGAAAAGAGAACACAATACTGAAAATATACGACTTCCCCCCTTTTCTAACGTACGTGGAAACAAATGAGCTCTTTTTTTACGCCCTTTATTGAGAACCTGTTTGGAGGAGATTAAATTTCCTAATGAGTTCCAACTTCCTGCAGGTAAACGGCACAGAAACTGGGGCAGAACAGAAGCCGAGTATCAGGCCAAAGCCTATGGGTCATTGGTCATTGGAGAGCTTTCTGATATTTTGACACCTATACTGTAACAGTGGTCATTACTCCAGGGTTATATTATGTGTGTCAAATTCAGAAGAATCTGAGAGGTAAAGGTTAAAAAGGGACCATTTGTTCCCCCCAGACTGACCCTATATAAACATTGGCAAACCTTCTTGGATCCTTCCCTGATTTCTGAATGTCATATAAAGAAAGACTGTAAAGATACTTCATACTTTTCAGACATATTGCTATGTTACATTTTCTGCTTGAAGTTACCCATGCAGAGGTTGTCCATGTCTATCCCCTTTTAAAATAACCTCCCCGTAGCTGAGGATTTTCACTAAAATGGCTCACTGCCAACACCTTCATCCAACACCCACTACAGGCTGCAATGCAATGGCTGTTCTGCAAACCAGCACGTGAAATAATATCCAAATCCTGAAGCTATTTAGCAAAACATTAATTAATATTTCACAACTGCAATATTATGCAAGAAAATCTGGGTATAGATGTAAATATTAGTTTTATTTAACCTATATATTTTAAAAAATAATAATAATTAAAAAACTTTATATATTATAAAATATTATATTTTCCCATCTGACCAAAAACATTCCGGGGACTCGTTAACAAGCCCAGGTTTGGGAGTTCCGTTTGGCAACCCCTAAAATAAGCGCTCGCGCTACATGTGCAAAACAGTGTTGTGTGGCTTTAAACCAATCCCATTAGATGCCTGTGCAAAATACCTATTCTTGCACCCATTTCATGCATTCAATCAGATATTGATCTTCGAATGATTACCTGTTGTAGTCAATCACTGCACAGTTGATATATATCTTTTAGACGCACACACGTTTCTAACGCTGGTCTCCATGCACTATTCTAATTCTCATCTCCCTGCAGGTTTCTAGTGCTGGTCTCATTGCACTGTTTTAGTATTCTAATTCTTGTCTTCTCACACATTTATAATGCTGGCTGTTTAGTATTATAGTGAAGGTTTCCAATGCTGATCTATTCTCCTTACAGGTTTCAAAAGCTGGTCTCCTTACAGGTTTCTAATGCTGGTATCTCTGTAGGTTTCTAATGCTGGTATCTCTGTAGGTTTCTAATGCTGGTATCTCTGTAGGTTTCTAATGCTGGTATCTCTGTAGGTTTCTAATGCTGGTATCTCTGTAGGTTTCTAATGCTGGTATCTCTGTAGGTTTCTAATGCTGGTATCTCTGTAGGTTTATAATGCTGGTATCTCTGTAGGTTTATAATGCTGGTATCTCTGTAGGTTTATAATGCTGGTATCTCTGTAGGTTTATAATGCTGGTATCTCTGTAGGTTTATAATGCTGGTATCTCTGTAGGTTTATAATGCTGGTATCTCTGTAGGTTTATAATGCTGGTATCTCTGTAGGTTTATAATGCTGGTATCTCTGTAGGTTTATAATGCTGGTATCCCTCCAGGTTTGTAATGCTGGTATCCTAGTCTGTCTCTAATGCTGGTCTACAGGCCTTTAATGCTAATCTTGCTGCAGGCTCAGCCATGAGGCTGGACACAGTGAGAGAGCATTAACTCTGTAGCAGTGCATCTTTAAAACATCCTCCATGATGTGCTAAAAACTGCAGGATCCCAGCCAGGCTATATTTAAACCTGGCCTTAAAACCAATCCTTCCTATTATATGGATTTAAAAGAAAGTGCCATTTTAAATCACCACAAACGGCAAGGGAAGTGGGCTCTCTTTTAATTGGGGTTTTCAGTCTGACTGGACTTAAACACATTTAGGTCCACATTTTAATCTCGACTTTCAAGGCTATATTTGATCACTTGAGTGTGACTACTTTAAGTAGCCTGCTCTAGACCATTCGTTACCTTTTATAGTATGAAGGCATCTCATTTTCCATCGAAAATAATTAATGTTTTACTTTTTATTTTCCGTTTTTGCTGTTGCTACTGCTATTGCATCAATGTTTTTCCCCCCAAATCTCTTAAATGTATCCGGCCCATTAGAAAGAATAAGAATGATCAAACATAAGTGTTCAGTTCCTAAGATGAATACATTAATAGGAAAGCCGGGTGTGTGTGCTTGTCAAGTTCTTTCTTTGAGGTTTACTTTTCATGTACCGATTTCTAGAAAATTTAATTACGCTAAGGGCAGCACCCATTGCATACGCTAAACAGAAAACTGAGAACGGCGCCATTTAACCTATCATGTCTGTTTTGAGAGCCACAGACTGTGAGAAATGAAGCATTTACCCATTAACTTGCAGTGGTTTATTTTACTTACATTCATTGCGTTTTTTAAAGGAGAGATTTTAAATTAACCTGGTAACACACTATACTGTTTGAATGTGTTAACTCACAATTCTATCTCTATAAACTATTTTACCAGTCCAATGTTAGTGACATATTTTGTAACATGACACAAAACAGGCTCTATCTAAACGATGATTCACCTAGTACTGTGTGTACTAGAAATGCTCAGACAATACGATTCAATTTGAAGTCTGTATCCTTATCCCGGCAAAAAAATTTTATAAAATAAAAAATGTAATTATATTTTAGGTGAGAAAAAAAATAAGTTGGTGGTAATGACCCCCGCAGTGAACTGATGAAAGCAGTGGTGATTGGAATGGCTGTGCATCGAATTGATTCAACTGCTAGTGAATAAATGTCAAGGTGATCAAATACAATGATAAAATGATTTGTAAATAATTGTATCACTGAGGGATTATTTAATTTCATAGCAATTTAACGCTTCAATATTCAATTTATTTGCATTTTACTTGATGCAACATTTAATTTGATTGCAATTTAATTGATTCAGTATTTATTCAGTATGTTGTTTTACTTCCACCCATCACAGGGCAGAGTTTTACTGAGTCACAACAGCCAGAGTGCGCAGATTTAAACTTAAGAAAAAATAAAAAATTAAAAGTTACGGCACGTGGCCTCTCCCAGTCCGTGACCGAATACGACCCCTGTCCCCTGTCCCCTGTCCCCTGTCCCCTGTCCCCTCACTTTGCAAGCAGTGTGCAAAAGAAATCCCGCAAAACTCTTTCCAAACTAGTGAGAAAGTAGTTTGTAATATTTATTTAAATTTTTTTTATTGAGAATATCAATCAGTTAACATATGACGATTGTTACAAAGTGTAGATTATGAATGAAGATAGAATTAACAAAAATAAAAATAAAAGTATTTTGTAAGAGTATTTTAATCTTATATCATAGATATACATATAGGCTCTATGTCTTTTACGCTTTTACTTCCGGGTTACTTACTGAAATTGTCGGGAGTGCACCATTCTGCAAATGAGTGTGCTCCCGGAAATAAGGGGTTCATCCTGGTATTTTAAGTGAGATATAGATTTGAGAGAAAAAGTCACCCACTCAAAAGCTTTTTGACAATGTGGACTCAAATATGCGCCCTCAAAAGGTTGTAGGGGTCGTATTCGGACACGGCCCTATTTTCCCCTACCTACTACTCACTTCTGATTGGCTCCCGACTACGTGACACATTTACCTTTCCTTTTTTTATTGGAGGGAGGGTACAGAAAATAGTACATCCTATCAATTATAGATATTCTATTCAGTTCTAATTATATTGCACTGCCGATTCCAAAACCAAGTCAATTGTTTTCATTTGGTTGTGAAATGTTCAGTTGCGCTTGAAAATGCCAATTCTGTTCCAAACGGCAGCATACCTGCTGGTGTGCCATTAATGTCAAAAGCAACGGGCTGCATAAAGGTTTGTAAGACAGTTAGAAAACGGGGACTTCGAGATTTTACCGGTACAATTCAAATAACCATCACAGCTCTTTCCTGCTCTCCAGTTCACCTCAAGGAGAATTCAATTTAGCTGATTCCACCTTTCCTGGGATCAAAACGAAGCGAGCGAGTGATTTTATTTCCATTCCATCAATACGCCCTTCATCCACCACCCTGCATAACTGATGTGGCTTTACTTGAACTTTTTAAATGGCAAAAGCATTTCAAAGAACAAAAACTAAACTGCATCAAATTCAGGCCGGTGCCGAGAGGGAAAACTGCTGGATTGGAACATCTGAGTCATAATGGTGAAACCTGGAGAAGGAAAGCTTGACTTTACTGATCAGCTCATGGAGGTGGTGGGTGTGTGTGTGTGTGTGTGTGTGTGTGTGTGTGTGTGTGTGTGTGTGGGGGGGGATGGGGAGTAGCACCTGGAGAGATTTTCGAAATAGACAACAGAGATATTGTCCCCAAGGCGTGCTCCAGTAAAGTTGGACAAATTATAATTTTTTTTGAATGTGACGCCTTGATTTCAATACAAATGCAAACTGATAACTCGCTCCCACCTTAAAAAAAAGAAGAAAAAAAAGAAGCAAATTTCAACATGAAATACAAGAAACCTGACCTATAAAAACAGGCAGCGCACTTAGGCCTACAGAATCACGTGAAAACAAACGTGAGTCTTAACCAGAAATGCCGGTCTCGTGACAGGCTATAGCCTACTGACATCCACTAGCTCTTTGCAAAAAAAGAAATGCCAGTGAGAAGCCGTTTGTGTCTCTCTTGTTTACGCAAAAGGCACCGCAAAGCAAAGTCGTGGGCTGTGTTTGAATCAGAGCTCCATCTACTCTCCCGTTTCCTGCGAACAGTGCACTGGCAGAAGCGTGCCGTTTAGTGTGCACCGTTTAGCAGTATATCCTCTATACTATTTTCCAACCGTACTGTGGTAAGACGTCCCACCTTGGCCGTGTCAAGTGTTGTTTTTGTTGTACTCGAAGAAAAACGTCTCCTCATTTAAAAAAAAACCACAAAGCTCATGTCATATTTATGCGACCAAAATGTTTGTGTACTTCCTGAAGGGTGCTCCCGAATGTACTCAGCGGAACCCCGAAAGTAAGTGTGTAACCCGGGTGTGTCAAGTATGCTGCAATTTGAAAAATGTTTGCCTACAACGACTTTTTCATCCTATCCAATCACCAAGGCTACGCAATAGTGTGAAAGAGGGCTGATTCGGACGCGGACGTGGTTTGATGTGAAGTCGTCCCGGCGATGCATCTGCCTGACATTACAGTGCTTTCGTAGGGACGTGTGCATAATACAGACGAGCCAAGTGATAGCAGTCCCTCCCCTTCCACAGTGATCAAATGACACAGCATTTGTATGCAGGGAGCTACCGGTGAATACACGGCTTGCATTATCGCTTCCCTGGGTTCCCTCCCTCCTCCCTCCTCCCCCACACAGCCAGAGAGGTGATTATAAAACTGTTTCGCTCAATCGCAGCTCACAATTGCCTCTGCGCCCGCGGTCCGCGCAGAGAACGGGTTCGACAGCCAGTCGAGATGGCAGAGGGCTTCGGTTTTAAATCAATTTGTCAGGCGCGCTCCCCCCTCAAGATCGCTGCTCAATTATAAAAGTCTAAATTATAACTCGCCGCAATTAAGCCGTTCTCGGCGCAGTTGAGCCTTCACGCCACCCGCCCCCACCCCTAATTGGAAATTTTTTAACGGCAATCATGGCACAGAATTAAGATAACCATTAGGGATGGGGTCAGCGAATGCTTCAGGCTTTCCCATCACTTACTCTGATCTGCGCCTAATTAAAGCATTAGATTGCCTTTGTCCCGAGCCCCTACTTGGCCCTAAAAATTAATCACATATTCATCCATTTGTTAACAGTTAAGGACATTTTTTTCTTCTTCTGCTGAAACGCTAGGCCCATTAAGACACGCTTTGATTCAGGAGGACACAGTGCAGTACATCTTTGTAGGGCGAAATTACCGAGGGCGTCATAGGCAGCTTCGCAGAGTAGCGTTTTAGCAGTGCAACATTTGACAGGCATGCCTCGGGGACTGCTGCTGTTATGCCTTAGAGCAGGGGTGTCAAACTCCAGTCCTGGAGGGCCGCAGTCTCTACGGGTATTTGTGGTTTCCTTTCAATCAGCACCCAGTCAAAGGATTGAGAACAAGGTGTGTGGGCTTCTTAGCCAATCAGTGGCTTAAATTAATCACTTGTGCTGAAACTCACCAAAAACCAGCAGACACTGCGGCCCTCCAGGACCGGAGTTTGACACCCCTGCCTTAGAGGGAGGAACTTCACCCAGTTAAAGAAGGAAATGCAGAGCAACAGCGGTGTCGCGGTTAGCAGCAAGGCCTATGTAAACTTAAGAAATGTGAGTTGCCCACAATACTGGCATCTGTTGGACAAATCCAACACAACGTGCCCAACACCAAGCTAAAATCGCTGAGTTAAATGACTTTGATATAAACGGCAAAGACATTAGTTTACCAACCCGATCTAGCGAGGTCGTAAAAAGCCAAACAGTCCGACCGGTTTAACAGGAACTAGATTGCAGTCTCGCAAGGAGTGGTGCTGAGAAATGCCAGGCAGGCCCCTATATACTCAGAGACACAACCTCAAAAACATACCTGTGCTGCCTGATCGGCGAGCAGACCATTCTAGTAACACTTCTGACAACCAGGCTTTAACGTGTAATTCACTTTGGTCCGATGAAAACCCCTCAATGGGGCACTGGTCCGATGAAAACCCCTCAATGGGGCACTGGTCCGATGAAAACCCCTCAATGGGGCACTGGTCCGATGAAAACCCCTCAACGGGGCACTGGTCCAATGAAAACCCCTCAACGGGGCACTGGTCCAATGAAAACCCCTCAACGGGGCACTGGTCCAATGAAAACCCCTCAACGGGGCACTGGTCCAATGAAAACCCCTCAACGGGGCACTGGTCCAATGAAAACCCCTCAATGGGGCACTGGTCCAATGAAAACCCCTCAATGGGGCACTGGTCCAATGAAAACCCCTCAATGGGGCACTGGTCCAATGAAAACCCCTCAATGGGGCACTGGTCCAATGAAAACCCCTCAATCGGGCACTGGTCCAATGAAAACCCCTCAATGGGGCACTGGTCCAATGAAAACCCCTCAATGGGGCACTGGTCCAATGAAAACCCCTCAATGGGGCACTGGTCCAATGAAAACCCCTCAATGGGGCACTGGTCCAATGAAAACCCCTCAATGGGGCACTGGTCCAATGAAAACCCCTCAATGGGGCACTGGTCCAATGAAAACCCCTCAATGGGGCACTGGTCCAATGAAAACCCCTCAATGGACCTTAACGGTCACTCGATCCATATGAACAGTCCACATGGTTTCCTTTGAGATAGTTATCTTATCGTTTGATTTCAGATCTTTCGACTACATGTAATGCTCATTAAGGAGGAATTTAGTCAATGTAAAGTAAATAGAGCTTCATCAAAATAAATGGTCAGTAATTCCATATTAACAGTCCGGTTTATGAACCTAAATATGTCCGCTTGGTTTCCATTGAGATACAGTTATGGTCAGAGCTTTGGGCCACATGCAGGCCTCAACTAAGGAGGAACTTAGAGAGGGGAAGAGTTATTTGGACTTCAACAAAAGCATTCTTCATCAAAATAGAGGTAGTATAATTTCTAAGCTCAGGAACAAGGCTGTCATTAGAGATGTTATGATTATCACCATCATAGAAAATAATCAACGTTTTAAAACGTAGACGAATGAACTCAATTAACTCGAGAGGCACTACCTTTGTTCCTTTTTTAAATGTTGTGCAGCGAAACCGTTTTCTACATCTTGCAAGTTTCCCCACAAGTGTTCGTAGGGCATCACAGACTTGAATGAGTACCGATGAATCATCAAATCAAGAAAAGCAAGAACTTGATATTCCACAGTGGAAGTGAGGATGAGAAAATCAATTGGAATATCAAAAACCTCCCGAGTAGATCAATACACACAGACTCTCAGCAGACTCCGTTAAAACAAACGCATCAAAAATATCTCATTTATGTGCAGATGGGCCGGAAAAATTTAAATATATTCAAGAGTTATTTCTGCATTACACTGGTTTACTGCGTGCGTGCGTGCGCCCAAAACTCTTCATGCAGTTAGATAAATAAGTTAACTAAACAACTTGTTTTTCTCTTCACTAAACTTAATGCCAAGTGACACTAAATTATTTCTGAATGTCAATCACAGCTTACGGTGTAAGTTGCAAAATTACATGAAATATCTCAAATTTGCTCCACCATCCCCGTAATGGGTAACTGATTAATAACACAAAGAAACCACAGTGTAGCCACAGGAAAAAAATATAAAGTTAATAAATATAAGCACAAAGTGAATAAAATGCATACTTGTTTCTTCAGCATTGTAGAGTATGTAGAGTATGTGCAATGATGAAGTAGCCTACATTTGTTTGGTTGTGATAAAGGTGTATGCTTCAGCACAGAAAGAGTAGAAAGGCTTCTCTAAACAGGCTTGAGTTAAACAGACTAGAGAAAAGAAGAACAACTCTGCTCTGTTGAGAGAGGACATTCTCTCTTGCTGCCATTTCATGGCACTGGCATGGGCGAAAAGCAACATGCCCAGACAGAGCTCAAACATGGACCACAGAGAGGAACCAGAAAGGCTTTAAACTAGTGTCACGACAGCTCAGCAGTAGTGTAATCTATGCAACTGCCTGCCATAAAGAGTTCTTCAAAATGCACTGAAATAAGATGATAAAATAAATGTTGTGGCGGAGGAATGATTTTCATCTGTGTCCTTGTCTAAGATGACACTGGCTAGCAGAGGGGAAAAAAGATCAAAGCAGTCTATGCATACTGTAACGGACTCTGTGATGGACTTTTAACGTTTCACATTGGCAGTCCCCCGTCCGACCAGCTTCAGAGCAAACGAACAGGCAAACTGGCTAATGATATTGGATTAGCTATAGTGGACAAGTCAACTCTCAACGTATGAAGAGAAAACATACGCAGAGTGAACGACTGTAAATCAGTTGCTAATCTGCTAATTGCATTGAGCTGCAGTACTGAGCTAGCCGGCTGCATTAAGAAAGCAACAAATCTCAAAGTCGCCACCCACTGGATCCACGTTGTGTTAAACCTTTCAAACCAAAAATGTTAACAGTATTACGTAAATAGCCTTGCTTAGTCTGCATTAATGAAGGTTAATAAGAGTTCACGTGACTGCATACATTAATGGCGTGTACAGTGCCTTCAGTATTAACCTCTACCCTTGAACCTTTGCACATTTTGTCGTGTTACAACTTAAAATTTGAATGCATTGAAATGCGCTCGTTCAACAGCGCTCAATTATGATGCAAATAATCTTTTTTATTCACTAATTTCTTTTCTAAAACAAAGACTCACATCATTTACAAAAGTACTCAGAACTTCCCCCTCCCTCTCTCATTCATTAGATGGGCCTTATTATTATTATGTCAGTACGAGCTTTGCACATTTCGATTTAGTCATTTTTTGCCTATTCCTCAATGCAAATTTGCTCCAACTCTACCAAGTTAGAAGGAGAGCATCAGCGCACACAGCGCTATTTTCCCGTCATACCACGGATTTCCAAGTCTGCGCTTTGGCTGAACCATTCCAGTCTTCTTGTTTTAAAGCCATTCCATTGTAGCTTCTGCTACGTTGATCTTCATCCTAGATGTAAATCACTTGCAGACATAAACAGGTTCTCCAGAAGAATTAGCCTGCGTTTGGCTCCATCCATCGTGCCCCCGACAGCAAAAAGCTTCCGAGTTCCTCCTGCTGAAAAGCAGCCCCACGGCGTGATGCTGCCACCGTCACGCTTGGTGGTAGGGATTAGGCATTACCTGAGTGATGTTCGGGTTTGCACCAAACACAACACTTTGATTTCAGGCCAAAGAGCTCACCTTTAACCTGATCAAACTACTAAATATTCTTCCGGAAGGTCTTGGGGTGTCAGTCAGACGTGGTTTCCATCGAGCCACTCTCCCAAAGAAAGTATAAAAGAGGATACAAGCTGCTGTGAAGTGCTAAAAGTTAACTCCGGACAGTTTCCCACATTTCAGGCAATACTTTTCAGGTTTTTATTTTTTAATATAATTTAATATACAAAGACGTCTAAACACTTCATTTCATTTCGACATTGTCGAGAGTTATATAGGAGCAGAAAAAAAAAATCCCATTTAAATATATTTTCATTTGACTAATGCAACACAGGAAAATGAGAAATAGTCAATAGGTAGCAAAAGCTTGCTGAAGGCGCCGTTTCTGCATGAAATTACATTACACTGCAGTCTTTTTGCTTCTTGTTCCCGAAGAAAACTAGAGTACATGTCCCCAATGAAAATGTCCAAAACTATTTTAATGATTTTGTGCAGTTGATCATTTTAGACATCAGTCTGATTGATTCAGGACTGATCACACTGTATGCCTTCATCAGAAGTGAATGGGTGTAACGGGGGTAAATTCTGTGGCGGATTTTGAACCGTTGCCAAAGCCAACTGCTGCGCACAACAAGGCGGAGGATTTTCCCGCCGAGCGAAAGACTTACAGTCCACAGCTGAGGGAACAGAACATTTCCTCCTTTAATAATCTGGAGTGGGGCTGTGTATGTCCAATTCCCATCCTAATTTGGAATGTCCAATAGTCCCCCCAACTGCGTTCATGGAGCAACCCCATCGCGCTGGACACGTGGGAATCTCGCCATGGCTTTCCTTCAGGAACCCTGTTGCTCAGACACCCGCTTCTCCCGATGCACCATCGCCAAACTCACGCAGAGCGCAATCGAAATAAGGCGGTTGCCAGAAGAACGCGGGCCAACAAAAACCGCCCAATACACGCGCCCCTGCAGTCAGTCGGCACAGGCGCGATCCAGATTCCAAGTCACAAAATGATTTTATAAAAATATCACAATAGACAAACATGAAACAATGGGAAAAGGGTTCTTTCTGGTAGAAGTATGGCCAAACAAGAAACAAGACAAACACAAGATCGGGAGTCCAAAGAGCTCGGACGGTGAGACACGACTGTTTCAAAACGGGAACCCCTGCATCCAACTTCCCCAAAACGAGAACAAAAATTCTCCCCATGAGAATGACTAAAAGTTCTCCAAAACAAAACCCAGATTAAAACGTGCCTCCACAGTCCTTTACTCTGGAGCTCCTTGGTTGTCTTGTGAGTCTCGGTGCTCATACAACATTTCCAGGCATCACAACCAGACCACACAAGCGCACGAGACAAACATATCACACAACAAGCTGAAATACAGCAAAGTAGCCACAACCTCACAAGCAGCTTACCATCCAAATGTTCTCTCTTGGAAACAAGTAGTTAGTCAAAATGCTAGCATAAACAAAGTGGCGTCGAAAGGACGCGAATACGCTCGCACACAGCAAAGTCAAACCGGCCTTTAAAATGGGGAATCACACGGCAAATACAACCGGCAAAATGCGCACCCCTACGGCAGGCAACTACGACAAACTACAAAATATAGTAAGCGCTGCATAGGCTACAACCTGAAACAAGCACCTCAATGCTACTTTAAAATAAGCTGCAGCACGGCAGCATGCAGACAGACGGTTAACCAACGATAAAATGACCAACCTCAAGCTAGAGAACACCGCAAATACATAATGCTCTCAGGCAAATCCACAGGTGTCGGCCATTTCCAATCAAGACTCAGGTGAGTCGAAGGAAACTCATTAGCATACCAAAGATTTAAAGGGGCGCACTCACGAGGCGGCATTGGGACGTAACAGCGGGGTCACAGGCCGAAACGGACGCTCGCGCGCAACCTCGCGTCCCTGAACTCCCCCTCTAAAATCCCGCTGCCACCTCAGCCGAATGACGGGCATCAGACGCATTGGCACGCCACTGGAACAGGTGGTAGAGTCCACCACAAGTGTCCATCCCAGTCCCGTCCACATAACAAGACAAATAGACCTCTGGGCTAAAGGCCAACGACATCACGTAGCGGACGTTCGTGTGCCAACTTATCTCTGAACACTAGGGATGTGCGCGTTTAGTCGACTAGCCGATTAAACGTTGCTACCCTCGCTAGTCGGCACCAGAAATGCTAGTCGGTTAAACTTACTATTTTATTAATGTACACATTTAAATTACATATTGACATAATTTGCACTGAAATTTCATGTTTTCAAAGGCGGCACGGTGGTGCAGTGGTTAGCACTGTCGCATTACAGCAAGAAGGTACCGAGTTCGAATCCCGGCCGAGGGCCTTTCTGTGTGGAGTTTGCATGTTCTCCCCGTGTCAGCGTGGGATACCTCCCACAGTCCAAAAACATGCAAGTTAGGCTAATTGGAGACTCTAAATTGCCCATAGGTATGAATGAGTGAGTGAATGGTGTGAGTGCTCTGTGATGGATTGGCGGCCTGTCCAGGGTGTATTCCTGCCTAACACCGGATTAAAACAATCATTTAAAAAAACAAAGGAAAAAAACAAAACGCATTTGCCTGTTCGCCCTGCAAGTTAAACCAGCGAGGTGGAAAGAGTAAATAGGCCTATCGCGTTGTTGAATAGCCCAATAAAACTAATCTAATGTTGTCGATCAGTCGGCCTAATTTTTATTTTTTTGTGTTCCTATTATTGGTAGCTTTTCTGATGACCGATTATTATTTTTTACTGTATTTGCTATGCGATCGCGTTCACCCAATGAAAATGCCGTTGTAATAATCAGGCACGTTTCCTAAAAATGTTTTGTTACGTTGAATAATGTTTTCAATAAATGTTATTTGTTAACTTTTATTTAGTGAATTGTTGTCATGTTTTGTAGGATAATGTGCAATGTTCATAATGCAAGGCGCAAAGTGCCACACATTTCAGCGGCATTTAAAATACGATTTGGTTATTGAAGAATGTGATTAACGGTTTCAAATGGCTCTTATAATATACGCAATATTTTTTCGGACAATGTTTAACCTTATAGATTAAATTGTGCTCAATTTTGACTGTTTTCTGAGTGTTTTCCTACTTTTAGACTAGTCGACTAGTCGAAGTATAAACTTCCATTTAAACGTCAGGGAAATGAGTCGTTAGGAACATCCCTACTGAACACTGCTGCACTGGCACAAATGAGGTGGAGATTTAACCAGTTATACACATCTACATTTTGGTAATTCGAGAGCTGATAAGTCGTCACGCTGTCATACATAATCTAGCACGTTCACTACCGAGATATCTCATCCACAATCTAGCACGTTCACTACCGAGATATCTCATCCACAATCTAGCACGTTCACTACCGAGATATCTCATCCAAACGCGGCTCATACACGGAAAAATGTTATTTTTCCATTTTTCTTTTATATTTCTGCTTTTTACAGAGAAACTGAAGTTTTTCTGTAAGAACCATTTACAGGCATTCAGAAAATATGAAAATTGAGAATGACAGCGCCTGCAGACAAACCCCCGAAAAAAACGAGTAAGTGTGGAAAAACTCCCCAGTGGGAAGAAAAAAAAAAATATATATATATATTTTTTTTTTAAACAACAGTTCAAAAATGAATATCTTGCCTTTAGAGAGCAAAATACTTCATAAGTGAAAGGCCAGTTTGCCTACATGCAAGATGAAGACGTTGATCTTGAGGAAATTTGGTTTGTTCTTTTTTAAGGACTGTAAGGAATGTTATTTATTGTACACACGTAACCGGTTTAGCCGGTTACATGGGTTAGTGGGACTGACCAGGGGGGTATACTACGATGAAGGATTACTTAGTTGGTTGGATAACTGCACTGAGTAAAACCCGGAACCCTCCCAAATCTGGAACACAGACTGAAGTAAAAAGAGCTGTTCCCGGTTTTACTGAGTGCAGTTATCCAGCTAACTAAGTAATCCTGCATAGTAGTATACACCCCACCCCCCTCCCCCCCTCTACAGTCACGCATCTGAAACCATGGATACTTATGAGTGAAAAGACTGGTTTGGGCACACTTGCGAGCGACTCCCAGGCACCCAAAGTGTGTATCACTCTGCATTTGCTAATGTATTATTCACTTTGTGTTTTGTAATACATCTTTAGCCGTTTTTTTAATATTCATTTAAGATTTAAGAAAGCCAGCAGAGCACCGTGCTTACGTGGTTCCAGATTAACAACCTGCACCGGTTTACAACTCTGTGATCGTTCCCCTTCCACTGCCATCAGATACGGCAGGCGGTCAACACTGGGGGGCCAGGTAGGAACAGAGTCACCGTTTACGCCCAACACAATAACGTGTTGGTGCTCGTGAAAGGGCCGCAGACTGCTTTAGCAGCGAATCGAGGTGCAAAGCGCCCGTACGGACACCAGCTAGTCAGGAGCAGGCGTGCGGAACGACCAGCCAATTACACAGCAGGCCAATCAATGACATCCAGGGACACGCGTCCGCCAGACCTCGCTAACAGCAAACGCTTCCCCCGCTAATCGCGGCCGAGAGCATCGCCTCCTTGTCCGTTCGCCTCATTTGCATTACGCTTCGGTTACAAGCTAATTCAAATCGACGCGTATCTTAACTCAAAATTACAAATCAATTACACTAACCGGCCTCATTAGTTCCATTTCAAAGCGTACGAGTGCGTAAAAGTCTCAATCCCTGTCTTGTGTGTTATCCAGGGAGGATAAGCTGTATTTCTTTTTTTTTTCCCCCAAAGATGAAAACACCCACGGAACATTTTCCCACTTCTTCCCCACTTCCATTTTAATCTGCCTGGGTGAGCGACGCATCCTTAAATACGCCCCGCCAATCTTCTCTCAGGCGCGGCACCGCGCACAGCGTGCAGCTATGATTTCTGCCTTGTTACTGAATATATCTAAATAGAAAGGTTCCCTGACAAGTCTCAGATCTGTTGTTAGAAGCACCAGAAAAACTGCAGTACATATCCAAGGTGCAGAAATCTAACAAAGAATATGGTACAACAAAAATAAGAAACAGCCCTCGCGGTTATGTTCCAATTAGAGGCACACAAGTCAATTCTTTAGATTTAAGATATAAAAATTATGTAGTTTATATTTAACTCAAGTAGTAAATGACAGAAGTTCTACTGACTGAGGCTAGTTACAATCAACACACTGAATGTAATATGATGTTATTGCAACTGCAACCTGATCATTGAAACCATGCAAGTAACCCTCGGCGTTAAATTAATTAATTGAACTGAAATTCAATTAATTAATTTAACAATGTCCTTAATATTATATGAGGATTTTAATTTAATTCTAGAATTAAATTTCAATTCATTTTCTGAATTAAAGTATAATTCATATATAATTAACCACAACTTCAAAGGCAACACAGGCAACACACCTGAACCCCACCCACCACCACCACCACCACCACCACCACCACCACCACCACCACCACCACCACCACCACCACCCACCACGCTAACGCTCAGCATAATGGCTTCTAACAAAGGTAAATATTATTTTACCCTAAAAAAAGTTGCAGTGAAAATTTAATCAAAATGAAAAATTCAAGGCGGGGATAATCAGAGTCTGTGAAGTGCTTTCATGTTCCCTTTACGATCAGAATGCCGGCGCTAAAAAGGAACGTTAGCGACAAAATAACTCGTCAAGCGAGGTCTGACTTTGGAATGGAGCCCCAGCGCACAAGCCAAAAGCCTGGGGCCAAAACAACAAGCGCTAATCATGTGGATTATTCAGAGTTTCACCACAGTTTCAGCAATGTGAGTCACACCAGGTGACAGGGGGGTGTGGGGGGGTTTATCAGCTTAGAATTCACACCTCTCCCCGTTTCACCAACTGTCTGAGGTGAGCGGAACAGCGAGGAAAAGTCCCCGTCATCCATTCTGCAGGAACGCTCTGTTATAGCTCGTCTCCCAGAGGGAAGCGCCCGCACGCACACCCGCACACCTCTACATGAAGAGTGCTTGGTCAGCACCAGGGTGTGAAATTAACACAAACATTTTGATTGTGGCTGATAAGATTTTTTCTACTGTAGCAGCCAGTTTGGCAGGTAACCAACCAGATTCTGTTATATTGTAAAAGGTAATGTGGCTGGTAACCAACCAGATTCTGTTATATTGTAAAAGGTAATGTGGCTGGTAAAATGTTGAAAATGGCTGTTTGAAAATGGATTTTTAGAATCTACAAGCCACTCTGGCCAGGGGGTGAAAAAGTTAATGTCATGCCCCGGTCAGCACATCATTACCTGAATGGCCTATTCCGTTCATGTAAAGTGAGTGAAAACTATACCCTCACTGACGACATCAAGATCAAAGTAAGCCGTCTCAATCCAATCCAGTTACTTATCGCGGCTATCACTACAGTTTCAGAGACAGAATACTTAATTTACCACAATCGAGAGGGGCAAAACACGGTTTACCAAATACCTCAGTTATATCTCAATACCTCAGATACAGAAACCACCTCAAAACCACATTATAACTCCATTCGCCGAGATGAGGACCTCACTTTCTAAAAAAAAAAAATATATATATTTTATTAAAAAATAAAATAAAATCTCTTGAAAGGAGGCGACAGATGAAAGACAGCCAACATTCTGATGAAAACATCCCTCGCCATCTGTGCAGCAGCGCCGTCTCGGCACGCGGTTGTACACTGAAAGCCGCAAACACAGCGGTAAACTCACAAACATAAGGGCCAGAAGAAGAAATAAAGTTCTCCTGCAGTTCATGCAAACTTGCCTCATTTAGGCCTGGACCATGTCTGTACCTTGCATCTCTTACATCAAAGCCGCCCGCCTTCTATCTTCAGTATACTGTGGTCCGGGCTCAGAAATTCTAAACATTATCTGGCTCGAAAATGTCTATAGTTGAATAACAGACCGTGCAATATTAGAATTTACACTCTGCAATTCCTCTACAGCCCGTTTGTCTCCGCCCCAAGAGAGATATAGCATAAACAAAATGTAATGCCAAGTCAAAATGCATTGCAATTCAACTGGATTAGGCTGAAGATTGACTGGACGATTAGAAAAGCTTATGTAACCACATCATGAATAAGAATAGGAATCGTAGGTAAACAAGTAAATTAGATTTTTTGTTTTTCCAGACAGATTCTATCGGGGCCTTTCACCATAATGTAGTAGATGACAATGTTTGTTAATTCTCATCTTGACGTTGAGTGGTTTGAATAGCACAGCTTCTGTAAACTAGTCTATCGTTCACTAATCCATGCGGGTTCTAGCGCCAACTGGGCAATTACAACCGCACGATTGTAATTGGAATTCAACCAAATATTCAAGTGGCTTTTTCGGATTGGTGCCTGTTGCGTTTGAGCAGATTGCAGCCGCTGTGAATGCCTGTATTGACCGATGGCAGCGGACATGCCCTACTGCCCTAGTGACAGCAAACGCACAGGACAGAGCACTGGACTCAGCTCCTGGGCAAGCCTGTCTGACGAAGGCGGAGCTGACCTTGGATTCCACTGGAGGACCGGAGCGGATCCAAATTCAGTTTCAGTTTCGGCTTACAGCTCTCTCAACGCCCCTTCCACACCAACTCCAGGGAGTATCAGTACCCCCCCCACCTTTTCACAATTTTTTTTGCCAAGTTGCCATTTTATGTGTAACGCAGTGAGAGCCTTTCTGTTGTAGTTCTTGTTCTGGAGGCAGGCTGTTCTGTTGTCTGCTCGCTAAATCTTCACCGACTGTAAAGAATCAGAGTCTCGCTCGCCCGCGAATGCATTGGATACAGACGACTAACGGAAGCAGGATTCACAACGCCCACTTCCTGTCCGGGGCACAGAGAGATAACGAGGTGGCTCCGCTTCCTGCGATTAAAAAAGCAGCCTCGGCGTCGGCGCAGTTCAAGAGCCATCGTAATGATCCCGTACACTGCCTCTCCGTCTCTTCAGCCTCGGCCAGCGCTTGACGAGCCATTGTTCATTCAAATCTGCCGCGCGACAACAGGTAGTCCCATCGAGATCAATTTGCAGAGCAAAATTAGCTTTCACTCGATAACCTTTGCGTCGCCTTTTTTTCACCCCCCGCCCCAAAAAATGTAATGTGCCATTTTGCTACGCTAACTCACCAAGTCCAGTCCAAACTCGTTAACCGGCTAGGCCAAAAAAACAAACAAACACCTTCTCTGGTAGGAAGGATAAAATTTGGTCAAAGGCCCCAGGTACTACAAGCGAACAGAAGCCATGTTTGTATTAGAAAATCTAAGGGAATTCCCCATCGTGGTGTTCAAAACAACCGCCTTAGGGTGCGGACGATTGAGGGAGCGGTTTCCAAACTGTTCCATCGCTGTGTCTTGCACCACTTGATTTAATATATACACACGACAGAACGGGGCATTTTTCAAAGCACGCAAGGTGTGAGGTCAGCAAGGGCATGTGTGTGTGAATTGCGGCTGTTACCAGTATCCTTAACCGATACTTAGACCAGTTCCTTTTTGCATGTTCCCCAAAGCTTCCCATTTAGAAAAGATGTAACATTTTACACGCAACGATGCCCTTTTCCACCATGTAAAGCACACAACCTCACACTATGGGAAACCGAGCTTGTGATTGCTCATATCAGGGGTCGACGACATACGCCTACCCAATTATTTACACACAGAATGAAGGGCAATGAAGGGCTTCTCCTCTCTTACGTAACCCTAATACTGCTATAGGTTTGATAGAGGAAAAACCGCAGTTTGAGTGACAACTGAAGATAAGACTCACGCAAGTCAACAGGCCACCTTCTTTACCCATTTATAGAATAGAATAACTTTTATCTTCCCGTTAGGGAACTTCAGTTGTAGTTGCCAGCAGTAAAAAAGACAGACAAACACAAACAAACATGTTAAATAAAGACATTCAACTGAATCAGAAGTTTCACATTATAGTGAAGGTATGTGTGATTATGATTATGATAAAAATGACTATTATTAGTAGTATTATGATCAAAATTATATTATTAAATTAATTATGATTAAAAATTGAGCATCAAAAGCAATAACCATTCCTGCCTTTACTGTCTTGAGATATCCAATGTCATTAAGCAGTCTAACAGCTGTAGGGAGACAAAGCTGTTTCTGGCTCTTTTTGCTTTAAGGGGCAAGGACCTTAATATTCTACCTGATGGAAGAGTCTCAAAGAGAGAGTTCAGGGGATGTGATGGAAGGGCCATAATCCTCTTTCCTTTTTTAACAGTACGCTCCTCATACAGATGTTTCAGCGGTTTTTGTTGGTTCCCTATGATTTTAGTAGCCTGCACTGTCACCCTCTCCAGCTTCAGTTGCCTGATTTCACTTAAAGGGCCAGTTGCCATTTTTACACTTGAATTTGGTGTTCCTAGCTCGAGGAGTACATGTTAGCATGAAAAAACACGTTTTTTTATAAAAGTTCCGTGATTTGAGAACGAGCTCTCTGAAGTCCCTGGATTTTACACCCTGGAACGTAGTTGGGTGTAAATCTATTGCAATGAAGAACTACAGCAGTGCCTTATTCACACCACCAGAGGGAGTGCCTAAGCAACGCGTCACTAGCTTCGTAACATTGAAGCCACAGCTCACATCGACATGGCAGCTGCTTACCTCAGAGGAAATTCTTGATATTTTTTATGCAATCCTTGTCGAAGGAGACATTCAAGGATATCTATATGAGTTATTATATAACAAGTTAATCCCGGAGCAAAGTCCCAAAGTTGGCGATAGGTGTGGTTACTGGTGGGGCTAGCTTAATTGTTAGCGTTTGTTTGAAATGATATAATCTCGGAAATCAGTATATCACGTTAGCATGCTTCATTGCATTTTACTTTGAATATATTTGAAAAGTTTGGTGTCTTGACCCGGAGTCCGAGATTAGTCATAAAATTCCATCATGTAACGTGTTCATCAGTTTGTCAAACCTCGTTTTCTCGTTTGCGCATGCAAAGCATGCTGGTTGTTGTAGTATTTCGGGCTGGGGAAGAAACCGTGACTGGGAGGGAAAAGAGCTGACGTTTCTGTTGATTTCTCAGGCTATACTCAACTGATTTGGAAAATTATTTTTGCTTTCAATTACTTGAATCAGCTGAATTCACTAGGAAAGTGCATTCCAGAGGCGAACTGATCCTTTTTTGAGCCAAACCAAGCTGTTAGTCTAAAGGACAGCACTGACTCAAGGAAGCAGGCGTAAGACGCTTGTAGTACTGACTGGCTCACGTCCAAATTCCTGAGTTTCTAGAAGAAATACAGCCTTGACTGACACTTTGCATGCACACGAGGACAGTTTGCCTCAAAGGTCAGTTTATTATCAATGATGGTACACAAATATCTGTACTCCTCCACTCTTTCAATGTTTCCTTTGAAGTACTCTTAACAGATAATACTCTAACAACCAGTGCAGACTGTCAGCAATTGTACGAGCGACTCCTAATTTAGCATTTCCCATCATTATGAGTCAGCACCATTGTGCAAGAACACTAGTGAGGTTCACCGAATACTCGGCGATGTCAAAAAGGTGGAGATCCTATTACAGGTAGGAACAAAGACCAGCTTTCAAACTACTCTTCTCTCAAAGAACAAGGATAAGCTGTGGAAAAAGAGGCATCGCGCTCGTCACCGATCCCAAACCACCGCTCTAAGAGTCGAGCAGAGCCCGACTCTACAGTAAAGCAAGTCACTCGGCGCGATGAAAGGGACGCGGATCCACGGAAACTAGATCGTACGTCGATCTTCCTCATCCGAGCGGGGGGACTGAAACGAACGAGAATCTTCCGGAGTACTTAGTGACTGCCGGGTGTCCTCTGTGTTTACCAACGGACGGAAATATAGAAAGGCTGGATCTGAAAATAGCGTGAGCCTCACCGTCACTGTGCTGCTTTAACATAAAAGGCCCACAGGTGAGGGAGGGATCCTGCGCACTGATGCGCAAATAAAATAACATTTTTTTTTTGTTTTTTTTCTAAATACAGGCGTTCCTACAACTGTATCCAGGGTGTCGAAAATATACACAGCTTGCGCAACGTGCCTACGGTGCTGTCAACAACAATGCATTCCAGAGCCTTGAATGCTGGAACTGGATCTAAACTTGAGAAAAAAAGAGGACTGCGTCTGGTTTCATCAATCCTTTGAAACCCCCCCCAATTTTTTTATCAGAAGTCCAACAGACACCATTTCACACACATACAATACATAGCCTACATGTTTAACATATCAGCTAAGCCTTCCCTCATGCATAGGAACACACAGCGTGGCGTTGTGCAACAAGACCGTTCTGATTTCGGCTCCAGTGTAACAAATTAAAATCGGCCGCTATTGTCACCCTTCTCTAAGATGGGGAAAAGCCAACACCTGGACTCTCTGCAGTACATTTCAGCATTTAGCAGATTCAATTCAATTTTATTTGCATAGCGCTTATCTACAGAGAACTGTCTCAAAGACACTGTATAGAGGAACAGAAGGAAAATTGCGCAAAAACCAGGCCTGAACCCCCAAAAAGCAAACGAGGTAAAACGGACAGATGCTGTCAATCAGAGTGACTTGCATAGATTACATATCGACATACAATCCATAGCTGGATATTCATACTAAAGCAACATTAACCGCACTGCACAAACGTACGACAACCCAACAACTGGGAATCGAACCCACAATCTTTGAGTTAAAAGCCCTGACCGTTATACTCACACTGGCGCATTACACTGTACGATGACCGGCGTGTGAGAAGCAGAGACCCACCTTTTGTGTGCGTCTGGCTCTCCCCTGCTTGTAAAAAATGACGGGAAGCAGTCTTCCACTCCCGACAAAGCAAAGGGCGATACCGAGGGGAGTCGAGTTTGGACAAGCAGGAGATGCAAGGGCCACAAAGCAGGAGCAGGCGGGTCCAGGCAGGCCTACAGGATATGAAACCTAAGCCAAAACTCGTGCCCCCCTCAAAAAACCACCTCTCCGGGGAAGGAAAAGGTAAAATGGGGGCGGCCTGGATTTCGACAGTTGGCCAGGCAGGGCCCACGCACACTGCAAGTTGCTGCAACCACCAGGTTTGCCCTGGCGCAGAGTATGCTGTGGGTCGGCCATTTTGTGCCAGACTGTGTTTATTTCATGCAGAGGTGCCTTGTTTTCTGCGACACGTGTGGCATTGGCACGCACACGAACCGCATGGCGCAAAAAAATTTAACACGCCAGGCCTTTTTACACCTTACAGCAGGGATGGGCAACTGCAGGTTTGTGCATGCAGGTTTTTGCTGCCACCAGTTACCAATTATTTAATTAACCCAATCATTTACATTATTTTAGCTACATTCCACGATATGAAGAGAAGCTGATGAGCGTTCCTGTGCCGGTATGCGTGTATTGTAGCATTTTATCGTGGTGTAATTTACGAGTGAATCGGTGATGGTGTATACAACTAATTAACTGATTGAGCCAGGGTAACTGGTGACAGTAAAACCCTGCATACACACCGGCCCGTGAGGCCTGGAGTTGCCCATTCCTGCCTTACAGCAAGATCCCACAGCACTGCTCATAGTGGGGAGTGTTCAGCTTGTCCTGCCAGCACTGCCATGCCTCAGGTTAAATAGCAAATATTGGCCTTGCCTTTAGAAAACAGTGTGGAGTAACTGCATTACTTTTATAAAAAATAAAAAATAAATTAAAAAGGCTGCTAGGTGTCAATGCTACATATTGTATGTTATTTATTAATGTGTTGTCCCCCCCCCCCAAAAAAAAAAAAAAAAAAAAAAAAAAAAAAACCCAACTGACTACTACTGACTGTACCTAGTATCATTTTCTTTTTTTTGGTTGTTTTTTTTTTTACGTTCTTGTTCCCTAGTGAAAAATGCTATGTGTACGTCGCTCTGGATAAGAGCGTCTGCTAAATGTCTATAATGTAATGTAATGTAATATTGGCAGTGCATGACAATCTCAAAACACACACACACACACACATATGCATGCATGCATACAAATACCCTGTCGTGAAATCCTAGAACAGTTGAAATAGTCAAACGAATGTCATATGCACCCGAGTTCTGAACTGGGAAAAGCCCCATTTTTTCACCAACTATTATTTTTACATGTAAAAACTCTGCTGAAAATTCCATCTGAAACCAGCCTAAACCGGTGAAGCTTAAGATGTGCTTTTGACACTTATAGCTGGTTTCAGCTCGTGAATCAGCTGCTCACCAGCTGAACAGCCTATAGCAAACTAGTCCACCAGTTTGGCCAGCAGATAACTCTACCAGTCTAACCAGCTTTGACTAGCCCAGGGGTAGGCAACCCTGGTCCTGGAGAGCCGCAGGGTCTGCTGGTTTTTGTTTTCACCTTAAATACAGCAACTACTTTGATCAAAGAAACCAGGTGAGGTGAGTTAACCGTGTAATCAACTGCTTTAATTGATCAATTAAATGGCGAGTGACAACAAAAACCAGCAGACCCTGCGGCTCTCCAGGACCAGGGTTGCCTACCCATGCACTAGCCAGAAGTGTCAAAAACACAATTTAAACCTCTTTATAATCGCAGATGGTTTTAGATGGAATTTTCATCAGGGAAGAAGCATTCAATATACTGACATAGCATATGCATGTGGCAAAAGTTAAAACCCAATTCCTCCATAGCCCATGTTTACTTCCAGAAACTCTCCCGGCCGGATCGGTTTAAGGGCAAGATTTAACAGAAAACGCCCAAAAAGTTACTCAGTGTTTGAGAAGAGTTAACCCGCATTATGTAACAGATAATCTTGCTGGAAAACAATTTAGAGTACAGGTGTGGAACTATAAAAACAATAGTCAGTGTAAATGTATGGTAATTGGGTGTAACAAGTAAAAAAAATAAAAATATTTATTTTGCTAAATGCTAAATGACTGTAATGTAATGTAATGTAATGTGTAACAAGTAAAAAGTAAACTGGCTATCTGACTTGGCCTACAGGGACATTGCTGTAGGCTACTAGATAACATTTGGTGGGGGAAACTAAGGGTGCTGCTCGGGATAAACTCGGAAACCAGGAAGTAAGGAGGTAAATCAACTGGGGGATGTAGCAATGGAACTGACATGGGAGGGGTTATTCCGGAGTCCAGTCAGTCCACAACATCATTTAGTGTTCATTTAGGATTCATTTAGGATTCCACGGAAGTAACAACAAGAGGAATCGGATCAATCTATAAAGAAAGGCGTTTAATCAAGGTGGCGGTGTGATCGTAGAAACCACAGAACTATACAAGAACTAGCAACCCTGTTTGACTATTCCAAAAGGCGTCCTTTCCCTTTCGGCGCATCCGCTAATTGCTGGCCTACAATTTTGGAAACTCCGTCTTCGACAGGGCTAAAGTATCTCAGTCAAAGACAGAAGAATAAACGTAGTCTGGAAAGTTATGCTCAAAGACATGCACGGAATTTCCCCACAGTCACTAATAACGAATCACAATTAACACACACATTCCTCACCAAAATAATAAAACATCGATTTATTGCTGAAAAATAACTTTATTTATCACAGGTAACGTTAGCTATACTACATGCGCATAATCCGGGACATCGTTATTTTGCCCATTAATTTGGTAGGCTACAGGCCTATCTTTTTGCTGTGGTTAAACTATTAATTAAGCCAAGCTTAATGTTGTAGACAAATAACGACTTACCCCTTTGTCAAACGCGGCAGAGTTCATTTTCCTCGTTTAAAATGTAAAGTTTAAAAAAAAAAAAAAAAGAAGAAAACTCCAGAAGTTCGAACAGTCGATCCTTAGAAATATAGGCGCAGGCAATGTCTACCTAATGTCTATTCGATCACAGGTTTATTCGGAAGCGAAGAACAGGTGCACAGTTAAGAGACAGCCCACTTGGGGAAACTAAAATCTTGTTCTAACTTGCACCCATGAGTTCCTACAAGATATCGTCTAAATCCTGTTTGTTGAGCGTTCGCTTTGCTAGGCAGGGAAAAGTTTGCTAAGAATTATTACTTCACCGGACTGAAAGTGCGTCCTCCCCACACACCACCTGGTTGGTGTGACGTAAGCTAAATACTACGGCGAAAGCTACCGTAACAGGCGGAACTGCGCCCAACAGGCTACGCCACACCAATGACGCACAAGTGACGTTGTGTTTAAAAAGTAGCAAAGCCCACTGAAATGGCACTATACAATTTTTGTATTTGTTTCTAAGATCACATTATTTAACCCCCCCACCCCGTACTTACACTTACCCCATCCTCCATAAATAGGCTACATGTATAACCTAATAATTTAATAGGAAAACTTGCTTACATTAAACAAAAAATCGATGTATTAATTGACTTAAATTAATTTAGAAAATGGGACAAACTGCCTGTGCCTTTTACGCGCTTGAAATTTACGTTTCGAGACGCCCATGCTCCACATGGGTTACTTCATGGGCACTCAGTTGACACGAATTGTTGTCTACCATAAAGCTTGAGTCAATATGCATATTTATGACTGTGTGTAATTATTCACACTTGTTAACAAGTATTTTGTCATGATGTATCACCGATATAGGCATGAAACCACGTGTATCACCAGGAAGTAGAATCATGTTTTATGAATTGCAAAATTACCACGCGATTATTGAATGTCCAAATTAATTTGCAATCGCACTGTGGATTAGGGAGGGATGTCTGATTTTCACCTGCGGTCATCACAAACAGAAGCGCTTCCAAAGGCACAGGTGGTCTCTGATAATGGGGTCCCCGCTATTTTATTTCAGTGGAATAAAGGTGTATGCCTACCCAGTCACTACAAATCCTATGGCCTTAATCTAGCCAACGTAGAATGGAGTTTAACTGAAGTGTCCAATAAAATCGCACTGGTTTTCCTGCACCAGAGCCAGCAAATTACTATACTGTAGGCCTGTGCAGCTGTGAGCCTATGGTTGATACTTTTACGGAATAGTCGTTTAATTTTCATACTGAATCATAGGGTCGTGAATAGGCTATAGGCTACCTGTGCGTGTGGACAAGAGGGAAATTATCAAGTGCGACAAAAAATGACCGCTGACGTGGTCGCCTACTGTATTTTGCATGGCCCTGCAAGATATGAACATGATACCGCTAAATATTTAGCTGTTGGGCGCCCTCAAGTGTTCGAATGAAAAAGAGTATCAAGAAAATAGAATTTTCCGCACCACTTACACCTGCCGTACCAGCAGAAGACTTTGCAAGCAAACACAATTACTGACTCGTTATAACGCTGTTGCGCTCCTTTCCTGAACACTGCGATTGTTGTAGGCTAAGTAAAGATGAGTGTTTAAAAATATTACATGGATCTCCCCCCAAATACTCTTTAACTACAACCTTTAAAACTCCCTACGGTCCCGCTTTATTGTATTGGTTGTTAGACACGGACACGTTGGATGACAACTTATTGTTCCCGTGACGTTGGAACCGTATGTCTAGCGGGCGTTTTGGTAGTGTAGCTAATGGTTAGGAAGCTGGACTTGTAACCCAACAGTTGTAGGTTCGATTCCCAATGAAGAAACTGTCGTTGTTCACCTTGAGCAAGGTGCTTACCCTACATTGCTCCAGTATATATCCAAAATGAATATGGAGTAGTGAAAGTTGTGTAGGTCACTCTGGGTAAGAGAGTTTTTTTTTTAAATGCCTGTAATTTAATGTAAAGCACGGTTCAGGGTCTTGTGATCAATACTTCAGTAATCAAAGTTAATCAAGCTATTTAAAGTATCGTATGTGTCTACGCGGAATAACATGATACTGAAGAGCACGGCTTGTACCGGTTTTATGGATCTCTTGCTGTCACTGCCAATTGCCAACCCATACAATTTGACAATGTAGTCATTTGGCAGACGCCTGTAGCCAAAGTGACTATGCCATAGAAATGACTGTAAATTGCAGCTAAATTGCTGAGTAGCAAACTAGCCACTGCATTTTTGTTTGTTTCTTATTTTATTGCAGCCTACTCATACACAACTGTTATTCTCACAATGCAGAATAAATTATTTCTATATTTTCCAATATGTTTCTGCTTTCGCTTCTTATTAGTTTTATTTTTTTATTTTTTATTTAGCAGTAGCTACGACTAGGGCACTATGTATAAAAGGGCTGTAATTCATACACAAATCAACTGATATGGATGCGATTGTCTTCAAATTAAAGCTGACAGTCTGTACTTTACATCATATTCATTGTTTTATTTCAAATTCAGTGTGCTGGAGCACAGAGCCAAAACAGTGTATATACAGTATACTCTATACTGTGTGTGTGTGTGTGTGTGTGTGTGTGTGGCTGTTTAGGGTCATTTTTCAATGTGTCATGTTCTGTAATGGTCATAAAACAGCATTGTGTAGTACACAGGACAGTAACTCAGAGTGTGGGGAAATGATGGATACACCCAGGAAACTGTAGATGAAGGTGGACAACACAAAAAAACAATGTACACAATCCTATAGGATTTTATCAAATAAATCTTGCACAGTCTTATAGGAAATACATTTTACACAGTCTTATAGGATTCATATGATCCTATTGTAAAAAGCAGAAATCCTATATAACTTTTGACTAGGGCCCACAAAATAAACAACCCCATCACCGTACAATATCTCAAACACGCAGACACACGTACACACACGCACACGCTCACACACACACACGCGCGCACACACAAACACGCACAGTCTTTCTCTCTTTGTCTCTCTCTCACACATACAATTCAATTCAATAAAATTGTATTTGTATAGCGTTTTTTACAGAGAACTGTCACAAAGACGCTGCACAGAGAAACAGAAGGAAAATTGAGCAAAAAGCCAGGTCTTAGTCCCCAACCAGCAAAACGAGGTAAAAAAAAAACTCCCAGGTGGGAAGAAAAAACACTCAACAGTGGCGAGAAATAACTCCCCAATTGGTAGAATTCTCGGAAAGAACCTGGCTAGAGAGGGGGTGCCCATCCTTCGCCTGGTTTAAACTATGGGTGGAATGGATGGTATTAGACTGTAATGAGGGATTTAATTATACTAGCTGGTAAGTAGAAAGTCCAAAAAAAAAGGATGTAAAATGTTCAATTCAAAGGGGCGGGGTGGTGCATCTGGAACTCTGGTTGCGTCAAGGCGGGGGCATAAACCAGGGGAAGGACAGGACTGGAGCAGACTGCAAACTCAGGGCAAGGGGCATGACTGGAGCGGTCGGCAGATCAGGGTAAGGGGGCCCAGGCCGGATGAGAGAGGAAAAAAGAAGGTTGGCCCGCCTTACGACATCTTTAACTATAGGATTGACTAAAGAGGTACATTTTTAGCCTACACTTAAAGACAGAAAGTGTATCCGAAGCCCGAACATACATAGGAAGAATCGTTCCATAAGAAAGGAGTTCTGTAAGAGAAGGCTCTGTGTCTGCCACCCATTGTAATTTTAGATATAGTAGGAATTTTCAAATAGCCAGCACTTTGAGAGTGAAGTAATCTAGGAGGACAGTAAGGAATGAGTAAGTCACCAAACCATTTAAAATTTTAAACGCTAAAAGTAAAATTTTGTAGTCAATTCTGAATTTGACAGGCAGTCAATGAAGAGTTCTGAGCACCGGGCTGATATGCTTCCCTTTTTTGGTTCTAGTAAAAAACCTAGCAGCTGAATTCTGTACAAGTTGGAGACGATTTAGGGCTGAACCAGTGCAAGCAGACAATAAATCATTCCAGTAATCTAGGCGAGAAGTTACAAAAGCATTAACCATTTTTTCAGCATCCTACAAAGACAACACCTTCCTTAATTTAGATATATTCCTCAGGTGGAAGAAGGCCATTCTTGTGATATTGCTAATATGGGGCTGAAAGGAGAGGTCTGAATCAATAGTTACACCAAGGTTTTTAAAAACCTTGTTGACGGAGACAGAGAAGCAATCTAAATTTAAGCAAAACTGTGAGAATTGATCTTGAAAAGATTTGAGACCTAATACTAATATTTGAGTTCAATAAGAGGAAATTTTGGGTCATCCAGGCCTTTACATCTTTAAGACAGGTCTCTAGTTTAGACAACTGGTCAACTTCACCTGGCTTAACTGATATATAAAGTTGTGTGTCATCTGCGTAGCAGTGCTAGTTAACGCCATGTCTGCTTATAATGTTCCCAAGAGGGAGCACATACAGAAAAAAGAGAAAAGGACCCAAAACCGATCCTTGTGGTACACCAAAGTTCACCCTAGAAAATTCAGAGGACTGATTGTTTACCCTAACAAACTGGGATCTATCATAGAGATCAGTGGCGGCCGGCCTATAGAGGGCGCTGGGGCGCCGCCCCCCCTCCCCCACATACAAATTTAAAAAAAAGTTTAAAAAAAATTATTATTTTTTATTATTATTTAATTTTTTTAGTAGCTTAAAATTATTATTTTTTATTATTATTTTTTATTATTATTTAATTTTTTAGTAGCTTAAACATGTTATATGTTGGCCTTGCGTTGTCTAAAGTTTAATACATTACATATGCATGTTCCGGGGACTGCGGGGCGCCGGTAACGTTATGGTGAATCAGAGCACTCATTCATTTTCAGGCGAGCCCCCTGATACTGCTGCCTGATTCGCCGCCAAAAAAGGAAGTCCCCGGGCGCAGGCCTGTGCGCCCCGGACTATCCTACCCTTTTCTGATTAGTCCTCATGGTTTATGATATTATTTGATTGGATTTAAGGCATGTTTATCACGCCCAGCCGGCATCTAGCAGGATATCACTGCGAGTGCGCAAGTACTACGGATAGGTTCAGTCGGCTGCTACTCATTCATTCAAGTAGACCTGTCCTAGACCAAGCGAGAGAGATAATTCGAAATGGCTTCTTCAAGTGGAACAGAAAGCAAAGAAAATTCGGTTATTTCTTTGCAAAAAGAACCTTTCTCAAGGCGTTCATTGGGAGAAACGGGTCGGGCTCGGTCACGGCGGCCGAACAACTAGCGAACATTTTACTTTTGAACTACAGTAAAACCTTGACATACGAGTGCACTAACTTACGAGTATTCCGAGCAATTTCTTGTTTCGCCTTACGAGCCTAGACCCGAGTTACGAGCCGAGCAAGCGGAGCATTGCGAATGCGAATGCAATTTCGGAAATTGCATTCGCATTTCCGAAAAATTCTGAAGGGAAGGAAGAAACAAACCACCATGGATAGGTTTTTATCGAAACGCCCTGCAGATCAGTCAGAAAAGCGTGACGAAAAAGCCAAAAATCTATGAAAAAGATGCAAACGTCACTGATGAAGATTAAGTGTAAGTGAAGAATAATAATGTAGCAATTAAGTTTAGAACCAGTTTATTTCTTTATATTCTATTTTATTATCTTTGTATTATATTTTGTATTAATTATTTATAATTTATAAATACATTTCTCATTTTTATAACAACGTAACAAAGAAATTAGGGTGTTTTTTGGGGGGCTGGATCGGATTAATGGTATTTAAATTAATTTCAATGGGGAAAATTGATTTGATATACGAGTAAACCGAGTAACGAGCTCGGTCACGGAACGAATTAAACTTGTATGTCAAGGTATTACTGTACTAATTGGGATGGGTTAGCTTACTGCACATGGTGCTTCAAGTTGTTTTTGGTGAAAATATAGTGTGAAATAAATACAAATGATACCGAATATTGTGTGTGTCTGTTATCTACCAATAAAACAATGCCTTTTGACGGTCATTTAGGTGCCCAGTGACCACTAAACAGAGAAGCTGTAACCATGGTAACAACAACTGCGTGACAGGGAAACACAATGTCAGCGCTTCAGTGCCTTAACTGCGTCGGGCTCGGGTCGGGTTCGGACATAAAAAGCAGAATTCCTGTCGGGTTCGGGTCGGGCTCGGTTACTACTATCTCGGGCTCGGTCGGGTTCGGACAGAAATATGCGGCCCGATCCGCACTCTAGTTCAGTGATGTCTTACTTGAAAAACTGTCCTCCACTGTTGCCAATCAAACTGTCTTATGCAACTGAGACACACGGTAGCTTGTTTTTTCTGTTTAAAGTCAAAGTCAGATGTATTTTTTTTTTTTTAGAAATGCTAGCGCCCCAACCTATATTTAGATCACCAGCCGCCACTGATAGAGATACAATTTAAACCACATAGGAGCATGCTCGGTGAGACCAATTAAATTTTCAAGCCGGTCTATAGTATCAAAGGCAGCTCTCAGGTCAAGTAAAACAAGAATAGAAATACAACCACAATCCAGAGAGAGGAACAAATCATTCATTACTAGGGCAAGGGCGGTCTCAGTGCTATGGTGCTTCCTAAACCCAGATTGAAACCTCTCATACACGTTATTAACCCTTTAATATTCACTCCAAGAAAAAAACAATGTAAAAATTATTTTTTTGTATTTTGTATGTTATTGGGGCACTAATAACAAGAATCCCCCCCAAAAAGTTTTACAGACCCCCCAGTTTTTTTAATATAGGCCTCTACCAAATGGTTGAGATGCCGCTTGATGGTAAAAGTACCTAATACATAATGATAAATGTATAATAACAATTATATGATAATTTAATACCTACAAATACAAAAAAGAAAGTAGAAAAAGTTAAATTACAGTAAATTTTATTAGATCAAAAGCTTCACTCCCATTTTTTACATAAAAATCAATCACTTTGAATGATACATGTATGTTGTCAAAAACGTATGGGGACTTTATTTATTTAGCCCTCTCAAATTCACAAAAAAGGACCCATGGGAACATGTCCAACTTCTCAACTGTGCTGTGTAAAATCTCAAAATAACTTCACTTCTGTTCTTGCATTGAACAAATTCAAAAACTTGTTTTCTCTCAAACGAAATGCACAAACAAAAAAAGGACCCATGGGAACCATGTCCACTTCATTTTTGATGGTATGCTGCAAAGCATTCCCTCTCTCCGATCAAGCACAGGAAAACATTGCACTTCCCACATTTCCATCTTGACACACCCTTTGGGCAGAGGGTGCACCGCCCCCGGTTGTCAGTGTGAAGTGGCCAATGTCCATAGTTGTCGTAGCGCACATCTGGTTGTGGTCGTGGGGGTCTTGGGGGGAGGCGCTTCTTCTCACAGGATATCTGTGGTGGAGAGGCAGAGGATGGTCGGCTAACTCTGGGTGCTGGTTTGTTGATTTGTTTCAAACTGTGGGCCACAGCCAGGCGAAACCTTTTGAGAGGCATTGGTTTTTCATTCAGTAGGCCACAGTCTCTCTTGTAGACCAGCCAGGAATTGGAGACGCACAGGTCAAGGGCGTATCCAAACAGGGGGAAGTACCATCGTCGTGACTTGGCTGGGGTCTTGTACAGGTGAACCAGCATGTCAGAAAGATCAATGCCGCCGCTGCGGTGGTACAGCGGTAAAAAGGCGCTGACTTTCAGTCAGCGCAGTTGTACTCCGAGGATCGGGGTTCGCGCCCCGGTCCTGCCATTTTCTGAGCATGGCCAGCGCCCTGTGGGAGCAGCAATTGCCGGCTGCTTCCGGGTGGGGGGAGGGCTCGGATGAGAATCGCTACACAAAATAAGGCCCCGGGCGAGTTGGAATCACGGTCAGGAGCTTGGGGAGTCGCGCCCTGTAGAGGACGTGGCGGCCTCTTTCCTACTACCGGCTGACGGGGTTGTATAGCGGTGGTTCTCTAGCGGTTGCTACACGGGGGGAATTGAAGTAGAATAGGGGTTCAATTGGCTACTAAATTGGGAAAAAAATCAGAAACAAATTAAAAAAATAAAATAAAATTTAAAAAAAGAAAGATCAATGCCACCCATATGCTGATTGTAGGCAGGAATGAGTGATGGGCATGGGACGGCAATCTTCGCTTTGTCGTCTTTGCTCCACCGTTGGACACTTGAAAGAGGCATGATCCCACAGGCATTGCTCAGGAGGGTGACACATTTGTTGTCATACCATTTGACTGCAAGTACCCCTTCAGCAGACTTGTAATCAAGAGCTCCACGTCCTCTCACCATCAGCTGTTTGTCTTCTATCAAGCGAGCTCCACCGATGCGGTTTGATCGGACAGTGCCGATGCACTTGATACCCAGATTTGCGTGCAGGCTCAGGACCAGGTCGAAACTAGTGAAGTAGTTGTCACAGAAGACAACTGAAAGCCGTGGCTGTGTTATGGTTTTGCATAACGTTGTCACCACTTTGCTCCCTAGAGGTAGCTCCTGCTCTTCCTCACTTAGATCAACATTGAAGAATGTGGACGGCCCTTGATAGAGCAGTAGGTCATGGATGATGCCAGATGAACTGGTTGACAGTGGTCTTGGTTAGTTAGCTAGCTTTATTCAATCACCAGTGTAACGTTTTGTACTATCGCGAAAATTGCAGTAGCTGTGGCAACAAGAGACTCGACTGCCCACCAGTTTGCGCACGCAAACAATGAAATTGGTCTATACAAACATCACACATATGAAACCATTTCAGTATAATAACACTATAAATGTAACATAACAACAATGCATGAACAGAAGTGTTTTTATTCCATAGAAAATTGTCAATTTTAATGATATTAGCATAACTTCACCAAACTGTTACCAAACGGTTGACTTGTCACTCCATGCCAAGGTTTACCATAAAGCGACAACTCAACCGTTTGGTAAAGCATGTTTTAAAAAAATTATTTGACCCTTGTAAGACGTTTTTGTGTTGCATCAAGTTACATAATTCTGTTAAGTAACGTGTTCGATGATATAATATGTTGAAAAACTAAGCTTACCATTGAAAATTCAGCCAAAAATAGTCCACATGTCGGGAGTGATTTTCAGTTTCCAACTTCCTGGTAGCAGACTGAGTGAGGGGGCTTACTGTGGCAGCTTAGAGTGACCTCTAGTGGATGTTTTGTGCATGGCATACCTCAACCGAATGGTAGAAATGGCTCAATCAGGCTGAGTTAAGTTCAACTAATTTTTCAATGAGAGATAGTGACTCAAAATGTGCTCTACCAAATGGTTGAGCAGACTATTAAAGGGTTTTAATATATAAAAATGAAGAAAGCTGTTGCGCTACAGATTTCTCAAGAATTTTTGATAAAAATGGGAGGTTTGAAATGGGTCTATAATTAGCCCGGACAGTGGGATAAAAATTTGGTTTCTTAAGTTAGCGGCTTGATTTCTGCTAATTTACAAGATGTAGGAACATGGCCCGATAACAATGATGAGTTAATTAAGTGAAGAATTGGTTTGATGAGCATAGGCAATATCTCCTTCAGTAACTTTGTGGGTACAGGGTCTAGAAGACAGGTGAGAAAAAAAATTTAGAAGAAGAAACTAAATTAATTAGTTTGCTCTCATGTATGGGAGTAAACGATTCAAGTTGTTCAGTGTGTCTAAGAGGCAGTTCTATATTGTCAAGACCACAATCACTAACTTCTATTATCTTTTTCCTAATTCCAATTACTTTACCACAAAAAAAATTCAAAAAATCATTACTGCTACATAAAACTGGAAATTGAGGGTTAGTTGCTGCATGATTATTAATTAGTTCAGCAACTGTTCTGAATAGAAACGGGGGATTGGTCTTATTTTTTTGTATAAGCTTTGAAAAGTAAGAGGACCTAGCATTGGAGAGAGCACGCTTATAGGTACTAAGACTCTCTTTCCAGGCCAAGTGGAATACCTGCAGTTTAGTGGAATGCCATTTGCGTTCAAGCTGACAAGACTTTTGTTTAAGAGCCCTTGTGTGGTCAGTGTACCAGGGGGCAAGCCTCTTCTCAATTACTTTTCAACTTTTTAATTGAGCAACTACATCAAGGGTTTTGCATAGATATGGTTTATACACACACACACACACACACACACACACACACACACACACACACAAGAGTATAAACAGCATAATAAACTATAAATTATATCTTCATCATGTTTGTCTTTGTAATAATAATAATAATAATAATAATAATAATAATAATATACCATTTCCATGCATATTACACTGTACAGAATAAAAAATATAATTACATAATGAAATAAAATGATACAATGATGTAAAATTGTACAATTCCTATTCAAATAATATCAAATATTTAAATACCTATGCATACAATTGTGTGTGTAAATAAGGCACATCAAGTATTCTTCAAAATATAACACTGGGATTTTCTAGAGGACATGTTTAGCCATTATCAGATAATATTATTGGCCAAATAAGAGCCGATATTATTGTAGAGGTATTACATCTCTACCTCAGTAATGACACTCATCAAGATGTAAAATATGATTCTCATAATAGACATACTTGGTCAAGATCTGACAAAATATTAACTGATGAATGTATAAAAACCTAGATGGGCATTCCCCAGCTTAACCATGTCAGAATTTGTAGATTTAATATCATATCTGGTTTCTGAGACCAGAGACCAGAGACTTGTGTCCCCTACAGAGGACAAAAATGAATTGCCTGATCGTAAGAAGTTAATATATTTGTGTGCAAGAACGGATCCTTTTAAAAAATCTCACATTGGTCCCCACCGCCCCAGGCCACTCCATCCTTGCACAATTACAGCACCCTTTTTTGAAGGCCCCTCTCTGCCCCTCTTGGTCTTCAACCTCCCCCGACACTCCCATGTCACCCCCCTGCTCATTGACCTCCACTGGCTACCGGTGATGGCCAGCATCAAATTCAAAACATTGGTGCTCGCCTTCCAGGCAGTCCGAGGATCTGCCCCTCCATACCTCCAAAAGCTCATCAGACCCTACACACCTGCCAGATCCCTGCGTTCCGCCTCCTCAGGACGACTGGTACCCCCCCCCCCCTCTTCATACTAGCACCTGGTCTCAACGTCTGTCTGTCCTG
Source organism: Ilyophis sp. 1 JC-2022 (assembly GCA_022702515.1). Lineage (NCBI taxonomy): Eukaryota > Metazoa > Chordata > Actinopteri > Anguilliformes > Synaphobranchidae > Ilyophis > Ilyophis sp. 1 JC-2022. The sequence continues at coordinate 76,453,887 of CM040406.1, forward strand.
GCCCCACGGTGGTGGAACGAGCTCCCCGTGGAGGTCAGAACAGCAGAAAGTCTGACCACTTTTAAGCGCAGATTGAAGACTCACCTCTTCAAGCTGCACCTCTCTCCACCCCTCCCTACCTCCCTGTGACTATTGTTATTAATGTTGTGTAATTACCCCCCGAAAAAAAAAAAAAAAAAAATTTAAAAAACCCAATCATACTGACTGCGCCTAGTACTTAGATTCGTGTTTGCCTTTTTAGGATTGTTTTAACGCACTTGTTACTAGTTCGGAAATGCACTATGTACGTCGCTCTGGATAAGAGCGTCTGCTAAATGTCTATAATGTAATGTAATGTAATGTCAGGACCCTTGCAATCATTCTAACCCCCCATACCCCCCTCCCTTACAAAGCCAAATTTCAAATGGCAAGCAGTAAGCAAACCCCACTAGAGCTGGAGGTTGTAGGAATGCACGATGGTATCATGGTTGGGTCGTTATCGGCTGATAACAAGCGATACTATAACGTCTCTGCATTTGAATGGATCTCTATGGGAATTGGGGGTTGGGACTAGATTTAGCTGTAAATTATGGTGGAACAATGGCTGTAAGTAGTCAAGGATCTGAGGTATCAATCTAGCCTCAAACCATCACTCTGCTGCCAGATATGCAGTAGATATGGATGGATCACTTTAAGAGTTGTTTCTCCTGACAAATTTTTCTATTGAACTCTATGAAAAAATAAGTCAGGAGAAGAAACCCTTCAAGTTATCCATCCATATCTACTGTATTTCTGGCAGCAGAGTGATGGTTTAAGGCTTGTTTGATACGTCAGACCCTTGATGACTTACAGCCATTTAGCCAACCATGTGTTCCATACTGTTCCAGTGTAATTTACAGCTAAATCTAGTCCCACCCCCCAATTCCCATAAAGATCCATTCAAATGCAGAGACGTTATAGTATCGCTTGTAAGAGTACCAGAAAATTTTATATCAAGAGTCTTTTGATGTTGTTGGGTCACAGATATCAGGACGTTGTGGCATCCAAAGAATATGCGACCAAATATATAAAAATGATGACTTTATTCTACATATAAATGCAGGGGTGCCAATAATTGTGCCACACGTGGTCTTGTTAAAATAATTATTTCTTAATGAGGGATTTTTTTTCTCATAATAGATTTTCTTTAATTATAGGTTGGATTTTTCTCTTTTTTCCATGTCAGATTAAGCTAATTCACCAAACGGTGAATTTTTTATAACCCTTTTTACTCATCTTTACCAGGGGTGCCAATAATAGTGGAGGGCACTGTAGTTATGAAGCATGTAATGATAAGCATTATTACACTAGTATCTAAATAACATAATATGTCCCATGTCCCATGAAAGACAGTTATCAAGCTCTTTGTGAAAGGTATGTATTTTTAGTACAATGGGCATGATCCATTATGTAGCACTTCCTTTTTTCTTATTCTTTCTTTTATTTTATTATTATATAGGCTACTTTAAAAAAAAAATTGTAAGTATTCAACCACGTTTAGTGATGAGAATGGTCACAATGAGGATGTCTGCTTATTATATTAAAAAAAAATTCAGTCGATACTATCACTGAAATATTGTCGAAAATTATAAGGGTGTGTTATTTGTTTGTAGACCACAGTGTTAGTGTTATAAAAATGTACTAAAACGAACTAAATAAAAAATAAATGTAAAATTGAATTAACAGTTTGCTCTAAAATATAATGTAAACTGAAAAGGTGAAGAACGGGAGAACAGACATGTCAAAGCAACACACTAAGGGATTGTTATGTGTTTATGCGTCAATATATTCGCGAACCAAAAGGTCTTTCCAGACAACGCAGTATTCTGGCGACGAAAATCCGCCCTCTTCCCTTCCTCTCCATCTCCGGTAGGCGTCCCTCTATTCCACCTCGCCGAACCGCATTCTGACTCTCGTCAACACACTGCCCAATATTATCGAGTGAAGCAAGCCCATTGTGCGAATGTGGTTGAGGCGACCAGAAAAGGGCTTGGTTTTTCCAGCGTAACAGCGCGAGCTGCGATTGGAGCGCAGAGAAGAAGCGACTGCAAACGGCGAGCAGACATACTTGTAGGACAAGCGATATCGGAGGCAGGCACCGACTCAGACTGGCACCATTGCGGTAGCTGTCGCCAAGATACCCGGCTTTCGGCACATATTAGGTTGAAACAAGTAATAACTCCTTTTGGAAAAACCGAGCAGGAGAAAATGGCCCATATGGTGCTATGCATTTTAATGACTCTAATGTCCATCTGCGGTTGGGGAAACGTCGAGGTAAGATGTCAATAGCGTATATATTAAGTTAGATATAGGCTATATTTGTGGTTATTATATCTGTATGTCAATGCTATTTGTGCGCAGCTTCTGTTTGAATAAATGATACGATTCTTGTCACGTCGCAAATAACTATTATTATTATTATTATTATTATTAGTATTATTATTATTATTTCAATCTTTCTCCGGAGATGTAGAGTATAATTATCTAGTGCACACAGTATTTTCAAACGACTGCGTAGGCACTGGCATCTGATTAATGACTCGTGCCACTAAGAATGAAATACATTCAACCTGAGCTCCCATATTGTATGCATTGTGACATTTTTAAACTTGTGGTACGATGTTTATATAACCGTTGCAGCTATTAACATTTAACTGGTACTGCATGATAAATTGTTATCTTATAATTAACTGTATCTCGATCTGCCCTGTTTTGCTGGCGCTAGCGAGATGGAGGGAGGAAAAGACAGAGAGGGGGGGCATCTGGAACGTCGCTTTGATAAATGGACAGATAAATTTGTCGTCTTTATTGCTGTAGGCGGGCCTTGCTTTTTCCATAGGGGGATGTTTCCTAAAGACTAATTGAAAAAAATGATTTTGATCCTGTCATGAAACAGACCAGTCCTCCTGTCGTTTTATTTAACTTTGTCCAGCCAGAGCGTTATACTGTGCCAGGCTGCACAGTGCGCTTCTACATAAATAAATAATCGAATGACGTTTGCCGTTTTGACGTAGCCGATGCTGTTATTTTATTTTATTTGTTTACGGTTTTTACAGTCTGTAAAATGGTAAGCTAATGTTTCGTGCGCTGTACTGTAGGCCTATGCATCACGGAACATGCTGTTGTGTGTGTCTATTCGCGCATTAATCATGGTCATATCTTAACTGAAGATTTATCCAAAACGCATTATCGTCCTGAATATCGTTCGGAACATTTTGAGAAAGCTGACACACGACAAAAAAAAACAAAAAAACGTGAACCAGTGTGCGCTCCGTATCTGTTGAACTGCCAGAGGTGGGAGATGTTGAGGCTGGAGGGTGGATGACGCTGTTGCAGGCCTTTCATCTCTCTAAGAGGAATGAACGGCATTTCAGCGTGTGTCCACTCCATCACATCATGTTTATATAAGTTAATTAAAAATAAAAACAATTCAAATAACTTTTTGTAAGTCTTTGGTCTCCCTAATAATGTAAATGTTAGAATTCATAGGGTCTGGATGAGAAACAAATCTATACACGGATGCAAAGGTGATATATTGATTGGGAGCACTGAGAAAGAGAGAGAGAAAGTGGAAATTTTGCACTCTGACCAAAATGGTGGACTCATTGGAACGTGCAGCAGGCTTGCTAATGCTGAACGGAAAAATTAATATTCACTTAATGGGCGCTGGAAAGAGAACAGTAGTAGCATGGTTTGTCAGATATTTTTACACTTGTTTGTGTATTACGGTGTTTGGTGCCTGTTTGTGAGCTTGTGTAAAAAGCAGTGCACACTAGTTTTTCTCAGCTGCAATGTCACATGTTTTTTTACTGTGGGGATAATGTTTTAGGACAGGACATTGGCATCTGCCACAAAAGACCTCAATGCAGGTACCAGGGGATAAGCCATAGCAGTAGCCAAGGATTGTGGGTAAAATGACGCGCGTTTGCTTATCCAGCGCATCAAAATTGCTTTTCAAATCCCTTAATTTTTTTCTGCCGTAATCCAGGAAAGAAAATCACGAGCAAGCCGGCGAAAGAAAAGGAAAGGTTTGTGCAGGATAGGCAGATGTTGTGTTATGTGTGCTCAGCCACTAAGTGCCGTTGCCATGGAGGTAGAATCCGTGCTGCGTGTCGCGTGTAAGTGCCGCAGGACCCATTCGGGCCAAGAGTGTGGGCCTGGAGTGGCGGTACACTCTGATCACGACCGGACCTTAGCTCCTGAGCGCAGTGCTAGCCGAAAGACGGAGGCTTATGGATTCTGCCGTAATTCGGCCTCTGTCTTCTGCTCCCTTCCGTATCAGCACAAGGCCTTTAGTTTCTACGTCACGGTATGAAGGGCCTCAGTTGCATGAGAGCAGTGTATGTGAATATGTGTTATGTGTGTGTGTGTATACATGTGAATGTGTGTGTGTGTGTGTGTGTGTGTGTTGGTTGGTGGGTGGGGGCGGGGGGGGGGGTGTTTGTGTGCGTACATATGTCCATGTTAGGAATGTGTGTATGTGTGTGTGTGTGTATACATGTGAATGTGTGTGTGTGTGAGTGTGTTGGTTGGCTGGGGGGGGGGGGGGGGGGTGTTTGTGTGCGTACTTGTGTCCATGTTAGGAATCCTGCCCTAAGGCCACCACTGTGGTGGTAGGTCTTTTGAAATACTGAATTGGCGAGGGACTGAGAGTTTATTTGTGGACTTGTGTAACATGGATGTTGGTCCCCCTGGCAGTGGGAAGCAAGGGGGAACCAAGCCTGAAGCTTGAAAGGCAGTGCCCTCGATTTAGTACTTTACCTTCTTCAGCCTCAAGGACTTCCCGGTAAATTCAATGTCAAAAGAACTGTGGCGTTACCAGAGGCCTAGGAAATGAGCGGGAGCAACAGGCCTCTTGTCTCGAGCTGGTCAGGAACCCAAACGGATGCCTCTGTGCTTATAGGACCGATCTAGTGCGCCTGTGCGTTGGCTGGAAGGGCCTGTGAAAGAGGGACGTCACACATGCATCATGGCGGTGCCTTCCTCAGGTGATGGGGGCGAATTAAAGTCCCGAGGAGCCTCCCACTAACATCCTGGCTTGGCACAACCCCGCCCCAACCCCGGCTGTGCCAGTGCGTCAGTCAGTGACCTCTGTCTGACGTTCCGTAGCGGTTTTGGCAGATGGCAGAGCCACAGGCGAGTTTGGGGAGAGGGGGGTTGTTGGGGGAGGAGTGAGGCCGATGACTCGGGCGTATCAGTTCGTTTAGCGATAGATTTGCGGTTCCTGATGCACGGAGCTGTCAGGGTTAACCCCCCCCCCCCAGCGGATGAATCTCGGGGGTTGTGCGTGTGCCTGACTTGACTTTCATACGCTGCAGTGCTGCTAACTACGGTGTCAGCACCATCCATGTATCTCTACCTGCAAACACAGCAGTATGCCAGATGCCGTAACTTGACGTTATTTGGTTTATCACATTAATCCAAACTGTCTTAACACTTACTGAGTTAATTGGATAAGTTCAATATTATGAAGTAATTGCATTTTGTTTAGTGCTTTCCATCAGGAAAGAAAGAGGGAGAGGAGGGTGGGACTGGGAGAGAGAGAAAGAGAGAGAAAGAGAGAGAAAGAGTGATAGTGAGGAATAAACACATGTCACTGACCTTGGTAATGGAAGCCAGACAGTGCAAGCTGAACAGTCCAGTTGGGGTTAAAACGTTGCTTTATTCAAATGCCACTAAACCCAGGTCATTTTGTCCTTGTTCATTGTGAATATTTGTCTGAATGTGACATGTGTGTTATTTTCAGACAAATTTTCACAAACAATTGTCCAAATAAATAATAATATTTGCATTTCATATGACATTTACTGCTCCTGATAAAGCGACATTTCTACCCGTGCAAGTCAAAGTACAAATTGTAAAGGCATAATTTCAGTTTTTTTCATTTATTTTCATTTTATTTTTGAAATGTGATCTGTGGAGTGGGTGTTGACTAATAACAGTACTATGAGTGGAGTAATCAACCAATCTAAATGTGAATAATGCATAGTATTTCACAGGGTAATTGGTTCTTAGGATTCTAATGCGATTCATTAGATTCCAATGTCATTACCCCTTCATCTGGTTGTCTGTTAATTAATATCTGCAACGAATAAGGGTGGTGATGTGTTGATTTCCTAGTAAAATTCCCAAACAGGCTTTCTCAGTGTGTACCCCTGCACCTCCTCTTCTGTTGTTGCTTGGTTACGCACCCCCTTGCAGTATCTGCTCAGCTTTATTCCCAAGGTTAGCCCTGTGTATGAGAAGTGAGGTAAATATCAGTGTTTGGATAGAGGGTGAGGTATTTGCCATTTCGTTTTTAGAAATGTGTATCCTCTGCGACCCGGTAATCGAAAGTGTGTGTGTCTGCCAGCAGTACAGAAGAGGAAAAGTGAACCGTGGACTGTGGCACGCAACATCAGATCACAACACTGCAAAAACACCTCATCTTAACAAGCGTTTTAATCATATATTTATCTCTTATTTATATATTTATATCTTATAGACTTTAGAATCTTATTTATGCTACTTTTCTGCTAAATAAGACAAGATTGCCAGTGGGGTGAGAGTTTTACTAATTTCAAGATTTGCCAGTGGGGTAAGATCATTTCACTTGTCAAGCAAAAAGTAACTTAAAGTAACTTAAAACAAGCAAATATTTTTCAAAAACAAGAAGAAGATTTTAAGTCTCATTACAAGACTAAAATTCTTGTTAAGACGGACATTTTTTGAAAGTGGCATCTATGATACAGTAGCAGGAGTGTTACCGCTTAAGATGTGTAAATCTGTGCTTTAGATCTTAGTAATGGTACAGAAGTGCGATTTGTAGTGAAAAGCAGTTACTGCAGCACACGAAGCACAGGTCTGTTCTGTTGTGTTCTGTTGTGTTCTCATCCGTGCTATGTGTGCAGAGCACCAGGGCTGCAGTTGCATATTTATCTTAAATCCTTTCATCTGGGTTAGTCAGTCTCTACAGCGCATCGCTTTCTTACTCGCGGTACCCACTTCTGTTACGGGGGTAAAAAGAAAACCGGTGGATGTTTTGACATTTGTGATGTCACGTTATTACATATTAATGTGCTATTCTTTCTCTTTTTTAAATTTTTTTTTAAGTGGCAGGGGTTTACCTGGCAATTATCATTTAGCATCTGTTTGGAGCTCTGCATCCTTAAATATTTTATGTCAATAAAATACTTCAAACTGAACCATAAGGGCTGCGGGCTTGCTGACCACCAACAAAGACAATGGTTGTCAGAACGCTGATTTATGTAGCGTACAGCATTACATTACGTTACTTTCATTTAGCAGACACCCTTACAATGGGTGAACATAAGTGCATCCGCCGCAGTTATGTGAGGAACTACAACGTGGTCTCCCAGGACCACCGTAGGTGTCTCGCCAGTAGAAATAGCAATTATGGGCGGGTAGGACACTAGCAGCTCCAAAATTCAGCAGTAATGTGTCTGTGTTCAGACGATGGAATTCCCATTGAGGGAATACTAGCCCAGGAAAAAATGTTTTACAGTATGGACAACTGTCCCTAAGCCGATATTGCTTTGAATTACTCATGATTGTGAGGTCACAACAAAGCTTGAAGCAAAGCATTGTGACATCACACATGTGTGACAGGACAGAAGGCTTCCCCATAAAGCAGGTCAAGGCTTTTTTTTTTTTTTTTAAAGCGACATGCATATTTTCAGGCATTTGGCAGACATGTATGCATATCAAATTGCTAAGCTTTCAAATAGCTAAGTACCTTGTTCAAGGACGTAGCGACCGTTCCCCACCTGGGAATCGAACCTGCAACCTCGGAGATATGTATAGGCCTAGGTGCCTATCCACTGTGCTACACTTCCACCCCACTATCAGCAGTGGCTGCTGAAGTTTATTAGCCATAAACGGGCTCCTTTTCTGAAGTAATACCGCAGTGGTAAGAGCATTACTGGGATTAACTCTCTGCTTAAGATATTTGTGTTGCGCAGGGAGAACTGCAGATGTACAGTGTAGGTTTACAGTCAGGATTACACGGTGAAGGCTTATACGTGGATGCTGCGTGTAGTCGGGTCAGCTATTTGCTTTGCTAGTATTCTTCAATTGTGTGTTTTTATCAAAGCTTACCAAGATAGTATTGTGTTCCCAGAATCCAATGCAGTCTTCTCTACCTTAGGACATAGACGTAATCTATTAAAATGAGAACAAATGTGTTAATTTAGTCATTTTTCTATCTATGAATATACTGTATATTTAATGGTGTCATATAGTCTTAATCTGCATATAGCCAACCTTGGCTATATAGCTGCAGAATACGTTGGTTTTCTTTGTCTGCATGACTAAATTGGAAATATCTGGTGTGGGGTGATAACATTATTTTCCTGACAGATATCCAGATATATAGCAATATACAAATATTTTGTGTTGGGGTCAAAATTCATGACTCACATCATGGCACATTGCCTTTCAGGTTTAATATTCAGTTTTGTCATTATATCAGATTATGTACAGTTCTCTGTAAAAAGTGATATACAAAATAAATAGAATTGAATTCAATTTAATATGCAAAGGAGACAGGACAATTTCAGTTATTAGGCCTTATTTCAGTTATTAGGCCTACCAGCTATTTGCCCTTACAAAAATATATATTTACATATGTGTTTATGTGTGTATGTGTATAACAGAAATATATTGCACAACATTTCAAAAGTGTCTCAAAGAGTTGCTACAGATGGGGTATATATGACTCGCCTATTATACTGCATATCTGTGCAGCTTTAATACCTCGCATCTTAATCAGCGTCCTGTTTTGATTATTCACTGTCATCTCTGGGAATTAATTTAATCATTGACAGATTAGATTACCCTGTAAGTGTCCCTTATTTTCTACAGTGCTGAAATCACTTAGAGACAGTTGACCTTTGGGAATGGAATTTCATTTGTAAACAGAATTAGATATTTCTAAGCTGTGCAAAGTTCAATTCTGCACAGTGCAAACATCCATGTAGTGGAACGAGAGCCTCACAGAAATGGAATATACGGAAGTATATTGAAATTAAATATACTATCAGAAAAGATATTGCAACACTGCAATACGCGGGCAAATTATTTGCCACAAGATATACTTTTTAGGTACTTGTATTTAGCGTGATATTTTTCAGCATTTCGTTAAGAGATAAAAAAAGAAAGAAAATAGAATTCACCTGTTTCTTCCTAGAAAAATAAGAGAATAGTTGATGTCAGTCAGACATGCAACTAATACTTTTCTGAATAACACACAGAATCAGGCTAATAAAATCGCATGGTATCTGTGGCCACTTCACATACACTTACAACACTGTGTGCTGTCCACACACACTTGAACTATGCGCATACTCATTAATAACTCATAAATGCCACTAATTATGTCATATTAGGGATTTTGCATAATGACAGACATACATTTACTTAACACACTGTATACAGTTCATATCAAACATGAGCTCATATCACTTCAATTATTAATGTTCTATTTGTTACTGAAAACCTCCTTGGGATTTTTGCACGCAATATATAAGAACATTCTGTGAAAAGTCATTGGTTCTTTATTTATTTCATTTTCTTGATGTTCATCTTTTTAATACATTATAAAAAAATAATGGTAAGAATAATATACATCAAAATCTAGTTTTAAAAATATTGCAAGTTTTGTGAGACTTTATTTATGGGCCTTATCCTATTAGAGTAGAGGGACAAAGCAGGAGGTCAATCACAAAACAAGGATAGTCTGGTTCTCATAGAGGTCAATATAGCATGAAGCAGAATATCACCCATTTTTGAAGGAACGCCAGAATATCAGAACATTTCATGATGAGAACAAGCCATTTAGCCCGTCTAGGCATGTAACATTGTCTACTGCCTAGGGAGAATCCAACGTTGTCTCAAGTCTGGACTTGAAGATCCCAAGGGTTCTGCTTCTGCTTCTATGACATCACCTGGCAAGCTGTCAGATTCAGCCAATCAGGATTTGGGGAAGCAAACCTGAATCATACATCTCCGTATTGATGCACGGGTCCATGTGTTGCTATGTGTAATGCAAGGCCCAGTGGTGATTTCCCCTGAAACAGTGAGCAGTGGCTGTCTTCACACAATAGAAAACCTACACCCACACCAACGCAGAAACATACACTAAATCTGTGAAGACATGGTGGAAAGCCAAGAAAGATCATTTCAAGGGAACAGCGAATTTTATGATGCTCAAAGAGGTAAACTCATAGCAAAGGATCAGTCTGTGATATATGAGTGACATCATAGTTCAACTGGCACATAGTAACCTGGTTGCCACCGAACCTGAGGAACACTGATGACACCATGATTAAGCCTTTGCATGCTAATCCAAGCCAGCTACCACTCAGACCAGAGCGCAAGTAGAGGGATGGCTGGCTTGGAGTAGCATGCATCAGTCTTTGGACTGACTGAAAAAAAAAGCCCCAAAAAAGTTTCAGTTTGGATAATTGGAATGGCCTTATCTTACCCTCAAAAAGAAAAAAATTTAAATGAATAAAATTTATTCCATAAAGCTTTTTAATTTTACCGCAACTGGCTGCTTGAAGTGACACTTCCACCTCTCTGCAAGCGTCTAATATCACAGACACAAACACCCACACTTGTAAATAAGAAATGGCAAGGTATCCAATATGAAGGAAGCCCCATGTAAATGTCACATTTGAAATGAATGGAAGGGACTGGAGCAATGTGGACCCCAGCTGAGCCAGGTTTTGTAGAAATAGAGTGTTTTCTTTAATCTGCTTTACCTTCTTTATGACTCACTGTTGGAAAAAAGGTTTTGCTATCAACAACTAAGGCATTCTGTTAATAAAAATAATTTCTACAGAATATAGAATATCTTTGCAGCCAGGCAAACTAATATGGCCTGGATTCAAATAACAATTTTCTCAGCACTTGGTGAACAAATTTGGTGACTGTTGAGCTTGGCAAACGGCATTCGTGAGAACAAACATGGCAATTGTTGAGTGAATTTAGGCCTATTTGTCTGTGATAATTAATTAATTAATTAGTAATAATTTGGCACCCAATGCAGGGCTGTTTATATCCAATTCTCACCCCAATTTGCAATGCCCAATTAATCCCAACCGTATTCTTAGGCGAACCGACTGCGGAGGACACACGGGTAGGCTATCTTTCCTCAGTGCAAACCCACGGCTTTCCTCCAAAACACGTGGCTCAGCCACCTGTATCTCCCATCGCACCATCGCCAAACTCGAGAGTGGAACTGAAGGAAGACCACCCTATGCAGCTGCATGCAGGCCAATGGATGCCCAATCGCCCAGCGGGGTTGCCAGAAAAACATGGCCCAACTGAACCCTGGGCGACACAATCGCCAGATGTGCGTCCTATTTGTCTGTGATCCATAGGATTCGATTGTTCAAATGACGTCAGAGCCATACAGGGGCGTATTGTGCCTTTATGGTTACATGGTGCTATTTAGAGTGGGAGGGGAAGTGTTTGGAATAGGATTGCTAAAGAATATTGAGGACAGGAAGAATAGAATGGGCAGAGAACTGAAGGACTCAGGTGTGATGTAGGCCTAGATGATGTAAACCACCGTACCGCAAAGAAGCTAGGCTAAAAAAGTGGAATTTCTGAACGGTAAAAGTAAAATAAAATAAAAAAAATGGAAGTGGAAAATGCGCTCAAACATCAGCATAGTTTCGCAGAGGATCGATGTGGATTCCAGTTACAGTGGAGGTTTTACTCTTTGAAGCCTTTCATAGCAAGTGAGCAGTGTGCTAATTCATTTTCAGAGGATTTATGAAATGCCTGATAATGAGTGATTACATCCTCCATTATTGTATTAAATGTAATCAAGCAATTGATGATACATTTAGCAGATTTTAGCCATGTCCTTACAAAAGCCGGCTTGGAAACTACAGTACCGAAAAGTAGAAGCAGAACGAGAGCAAGACAATCGTGCTATGGCTACACGCAGTATTTTAACACACTGCAGACCTGATGCATTTCTGTTTCCATTCCCAGGTTCAGGTGGATTTCAGTTTATAAATAGAGGTCTAGTTAGCTAGCTAAGTTGGAAACAGGGCGTAGGGGAGGGGCGGGCCAGTTTTTCCAATGTTAGAGTCAGTCACAATTACTCGCCTAATTAATAATGGCTTTTTCAATTCCCCCCAATGTCCAACTGACTCCTCGTGCCCTTGTTTGGAAGTGCCAGAATCATATGTAACTGCCATTTGAGTCCAGCTGCATTATAATATTTGAATATGTTTATATGAGGAAACCAGGGGGCTTAGTACCTTGTAATTAGCGGCATCCGTGAACAGCAGCAAACCGCTCTGTACTGTACATCTATAGCTGAGTTTCCTGTGCGCGCAGCCTGGAGCGCTACCCTCACAGAACAGCTGAATCAACACCGCTGCTAAGTGCAGCTAATTACACGGCCTCTTTGCATTCCCAAGCGCTTTGCATTGCAATACGACTCTTATGCATAAAATAATGAGATCTTCTTCAGCTTATGAAATATGAAACATACTGCACGTAATATAGTGTATGACATATACGTTTATAATATGAAATAGAAAAGTGGCATATTTTTATACCATTTTTATACCGTTTCTCCATTTTGTAATGACTACTTATTTATTTATTTATTTTACCTGTAATGTCTGGGCCTAAAAGACCGTAATAACATATACACAGAAAGAATCCAACACCTGCTTTGTAGCAAATAAACCATAAACTACTGGTTATGTCAGTGTTTGGTGCTACAGAACGGCATGGTGCAGAAACGGCAGCCTACCCAGCAATATTCTCCATTATGGCGGCACTGACTCTTCATAAGTGAATGCGCATGAAGATTTATTTTACAATAATATGTGTATTTTGATTCTGAACTAGCCTTGAATATACTTGAATATATAGCCTACGTTGTTCATTTATGTTTTTCCCCACTGCGCTAATAGCCTACATGTGAAGATTAATTTTGTAATCCTTTTAATACAAATGGTGGCAGGTACTTTGTAAACGTGCTATTTTGTTTTTTTGTTCCTGAATGGTTGTAAAGTTATGAAGAATTTAATAGCCTAGAAACACTGTATCCTTCCTGTATGTCATTGCTCTATTCTATTCTTCATGATCTATGTATTTGCCAAGAATATTTTAATCGGATGCACATGATCACTGTCTAGTACTGATAAAGTACCGGTGGCATGGTTATGATTTATTCATTATATCTTTAAAAAAGGGTAATAGAATCACGGTATTTTAGGCCTCAAAATGGTATCAGTAAAACCAGACTGCAGGCTACTGTATCTGCCTGCCTTTTCCCTTTCCGTAAAACTGTAAGACAGGGATGTTAAACTTCAGTCCTGGAGGTCTGCGCTGTTTGTAGATTTGTATATTTCCTGTTGACCAACAGCTACTCTAGGCTATTGAAACAAGGTGCGTAGGCCCTTCAGACAAACACTGACTTAAATGAAGGTCTTAAATGGTGAAACTCACAATCAGCTCTAACAGAGTTCGTATGAACCCAATAGGGGCAAAAAGTACTCTATTACAGTTAAAAGTACTCACAGGGTTGATTTTACGCCAAGAATTGTGCTGTGCTGAGCTGAATTTGAGACGCCTGTCATAGGATCTCGTCTTAGGTCAGCCTCACAACCCGAGCCTGTGTGTATCTCAGTAGCAGAGCTGATCTAGGATCAGTTTTGCCTTTCTAACTCATAATGGATCAGTCTGGGGTGTGGACATTGTCGAACTGATCCTGGGTCAGTGCTCCTGCTTTGAGACACTGTCGCCCCTCTCTGTCCCTGCGAGCCCTGTACACACAGACCGAAGCGGAGGAGGATTCATTGAGTGTTTTTCCAACTTTTACCAAATTTGAGAAAATTAACATTTTTGTTTATTTTGAAATCGGTGGAGTTTCTTGCACGAAACATCATATTTCTATACTTAAATCCACAAAAGATGCAAAATAGGTAGTGCGAATATCTAACCATTTATCAGAAAAATTATACCCACCTTGAAAAATTACGGTTTAGTTTGGACTATTGGAGGGAAAAACACTCTTCAATTCGAATGAGTACAATACAATGTTTCCCTTCTGCATTATCTGTGCTCGCACTGCACAACGCCCTGGTCTCTCACACTCATTCCCACAGCCTATCTGCAAGCCTCCAGCTCCATTCAAACATGCCCAGTGCCAGGGCCCTGCTTAATTCATTTTGCTGCCAAGAGCTAATCAGTTTTTGCTAATGGTTCTAAATGCCTCGTACCGCCATGTGCGTGCGTTGTGGCGCGCGCACGCCCGTGTGCGCCGCGGGCGAAATGTTCTGTTTTGCTGTATCTTTTATCTTTTATTTTCCGGACCGCTACGGGCAGGGCTTGGAAGAATTATTTTTTTTTGTTGTGTTTGGAGATTTCGTGTAACCCTTCTGGCCATGAAGTCCTTCGGTGCCACCCAGCGAAGGCGTGGCGAGCACTGAATGGCTGGGCGTGGCGTTGCGGGCTGAGCGAAAGAAATGAGGCATTGTGGGAAAGACTGCAATATTGTTCTCCGTATCACATTGTCTGTGGCACAGGGTCACAGTGGAGCCCAAACCTATCCAGGAAGGGCCAGTGTGGTGTGGGTGCAGGCTTTTATTCAAAACACCTCATTTGACTAATTAGGGTATTTAATTAAGTCCATGATTTGCTGATTAGTTGAATCGTATGATTGGACACCCCCGAGGTATCACTCATAGAGACCGGGGTGTAAGAGAGAGCAGAGGCTGTTTAAGAGCAGGGACATAGGCAAGCGAGGTATCACTCATAGAGACCGGAGTGTAAGAGAGAGCAGAGACCGTTTAAGAGCAGGAACACAGGCAAGCGAGGTATCACTCATAGAGACCGGAGTGTAAGAGAGAGCAGAGGCTGTTTAAGAGCAGGGACATAGGCAAGCGAGGTATCACTCATAGAGACCGGAGTGTAAGAGAGAGCAGAGACCGTTTAAGAGCAGGAACACAGGCAAGCGAGGTATCACTCATAGAGACCGGAGTGTAAGAGAGAGCAGAGGCTGTTTAAGAGCAGGGACACAGGCAAGCGAGGTATCACTCATAGAGACCGGAGTGTAAGAGAGAGCAGAGACTGTTTAAGAGCAGGGACACAGGCAAGCGAGGTATCACTCATAGAGACCGGAGTGTAAGAGAGAGCAGAGACCGTTTAAGAGCAGGAACACAGGCAAGCGAGGTATCACTCATAGAGACCGGGGTGTAAGAGAGAGCAGAGGCTGTTTAAGAGCAGGGACACAGGCAAGCGAGGTATCACTCATAGAGACCGGGGTGTAAGAGAGAGCAGAGACTGTTTAAGAGCAGGAACACAGGCAAGCGAGGTATCACTCATAGAGACCGGAGTGTAAGAGAGAGCAGAGACCGTTTAAGAGCAGGAACACAGGCAAGCGAGGTATCACTCATAGAGACCGGGGTGTAAGAGAGAGCAGAGGCTGTTTAAGAGCAGGGACACAGGCAAGCGAGGTATCACTCATAGAGACCGGGGTGTAAGAGAGAGCAGAGGCTGTTTAAGAGCAGGGACACAGGCAAGCGAGGTATCACTCATAGAGACCGGCGTGTAAGAGAGAGCAGAGGCTGTTTAAGAGCAGGGACACAGGCAAGCGAGGTATCACTCATAGAGACCGGAGTGTAAGAGAGAGCAGAGACTGTTTAAGAGCAGGGACACAGGCAAGCGAGGTATCACTCATAGAGACCGGGGTGTAAGAGAGAGCAGAAACCGTTTAAGAGCAGGAACACAGGCAAGCGAGGTATCACTCATAGAGACCGGAGTCTAAGAGAGAGCAGAGGCTGTTTAAGAGCAGGAACACAGGCAAGCGAGGTATCACTCATAGAGACCGGAGTGTAAGAGAGAGCAGACACTGTTTAAGAGCAGGAACACAGGCAAGCGAGGTATCACTCATAGAGACCGGAGTGTAAGAGAGAGCAGAGACTGTTTAAGAGCAGGGACACAGGCAAGCGAGGTATCACTCATAGAGACCGGAGTGTAAGAGAGAGCAGAGGCTGTTTAAGAGCAGGGACACAGGCAAGCGAGGTATCACTCATAGAGACCGGGGTGTAAGAAAGAGCAGAGGCTGTTTAAGAGCAGGGACACAGGCAAGCGAGGTATCACTCATAGAGACCAGAGTGTAAGAGAGAGCAGAGACCGTTTAAGAGCAGGGACACACTGAGGCCTGGTTTTGGTTTTGATGCTTTTATCTGGGACAGCTTTCACAGGTTGCATTATCCATTTACACCGCTGGATGTTTTACTGGAGAAATTAGGTTTAGCGCACCTTGCTGGAGGGTACAACAACTGTGCCCTAACCTGGGATTTGAACCTGCAAAACTTTGAATTATAAAGCCAATTCCCTAACCACCATACATCACTGATGCCAAGGCTGTGGGCCTCAGTGAGTGATTTTGCTCCAAATCCCAGCTTCACTCTGGAATATGTATTGGGGGGAGAGGGGGACCTTAGTGTAATTGTCAGTTTTGACTCTATAAAAAGACTCATCCCGGGGGGGGGAAGACCGTCAGTCCCGGCCGGAAGCAGCCAACCCATGGCACAGCTGTGCCGTGTTGATAACGCCCCTCCATGGTTTTCAATAAATTCCCTCCTTTCAGACTGAGTGAGAGAATTCCAGGACTGAGGGAGTGGTGGTTGAATAAACAAAACAGATTTAAAACAGGTTGTGGTGTGAGCGGTGGATTCATCTGTCACACACACAGAGAGACACATACACACATACACGCACACACGCACACACGCACATACACACACGCACGCACGCACACACACACACACACACACACACGGGTGGACAGGAGACGGATGCTCAGTGATGTGGGAGTCGCGACTCCATGATGGCGGTAACGTGACTCGACTGCAGTAACAGTGACAATACAGAGAGGCTGGGTCAGAAGCTCGCTAGGCAGTAACAGTGACAGTACAGAGAGGCTCGGTCAGAAGCTCGCTAGGCAGTCACAGTGACAGTACAGAGAGGCTGGGTCCGAAGCTCGCTAGGCAGTCACAGTGACAGTACAGATAGGCTGGGTCCAAAGCTCGCTAGGCAGTCACAGTGACAGTACAGAGAGGCTGGGTCCGAAGCTCGCTAGGCAGTCACAGTGACAGTACAGAGAGGCTGGGTCTGAAGCTCGCTAGGCAGTCACAGTGACAGTACAGAGAGGCTGGGTCCAAAGCTCGCTAGGCAGTCACAGTGACAGTACAGAGAGGCTGGGTCAGAAGCTCGCTAGGCAGTAACAGTGACAGTACAGAGAGGCTGGGTCAGAAGCTCGCTAGGCAGTCACAGTGACAGTACAGAGAGGCTGGGTCCGAAGCTCGCTAGGCAGTCACAGTGACAGTACAGAGAGGCTGGGTCCAAAGCTCGCTAGGCAGTAACAGTGACAGTACAGAGTGGCTGGGTCCAAAGCTCGCTAGGCAGTCACAGTGACAGTACAGAGAGGCTGGGTCAGAAGCTCGCTAGGCAGTCACAGTGACAGTACAGAGAGGCTGGGTCCGAAGCTCGCTAGGCAGTAACAGTGACAGTACAGAGAGGCTGGGTCCAAAGCTCGCTAGGCAGTCACAGTGACAGTACAGAGAGGCTGGGTCAGAAGCTCGCTAGGCAGTCACAGTGACAGTACAGAGAGGCTGGGTCCAAAGCTCGCTAGGCAGTAACAGTGACAGTACAGAGAGGCTGGGTCCAAAGCTCGCTAGGCAGTAACAGTGACAGTACAGAGAGGCTGGGTCAGAAGCTCGCTAGGCAGTCACAGTGACAGTACAGAGAGGCTGGGTCCGAAGCTCGCTAGGCAGTAACAGTGACAGTACAGAGAGGCTGGGTCAGAAGCTCGCTAGGCAGTCACAGTGACAGTACAGAGAGGCTGGGTCCGAAGCTCACTAGGCAGTCACAGTGACAGTACAGAGAGGCTGGGTCCGAAGCTCGCTAGGCAGTCACAGTGACAGTACAGAGAGGCTGGGTCTGAAGCTCGCTAGGCAGTCACAGTGACAGTACAGAGAGGCTGGGTCCGAAGCTCACTAGGCAGTAACAGTGATCGTACAGAGAGGCTGGGTCAGAAGCTCGCTAGGCAGTAACAGTGACAGTACAGAGAGGCTGGGTCCAAAGCTCGCTGGGCAGTCACAGTGACAGTACAGAGAGGATGGGTCCGAAGCTCGCTAGGCAGTCACAGTGACAGTACAGATAGGCTGGGTCCAAAGCTCGCTAGGCAGTCACAGTGACAGTACAGAGAGGCTGGGTCAGAAGCTCACTAGGCAGTAACAGTGACAGTACAGAGAGGCTGGGTCTGAAGCTCGCTAGGCAGTCACAGTGACAGTACAGAGAGGCTGGGTCTGAAGCTCGCTAGGCAGTCGACGAACGCGATGGCGGTAATGGCGGCCGTGCAGCAACGGAATGTCAGGCTGAACGATCTGTTGTCCCCGGCGGTGGTGGGGGGGTGAGGGGCTTCCCAGCGACTGTTTGCCATTTCCCCAGATATCTTGGAAGAGGACATGAAAGGAAAGATAGAAAGAAAGAAAGAAGGAAAAAACGGCAGATATATCTAAAGAACTCTGGCGAGGATCCCGGTTTGCCAGTTCCGTTTGTGCACCCTGGTTTTTTGGGCTCCCGGTCTGTTCTTGTCCTGACACCTCAGTAGTAGGGGTGTGGCGGTGGTGGACGACGCGCTCCCTGAGTCATGTGACCCATGGCGGTCGGGTGGGCGGGCGTGAGCCACATCAATTGTTGAAGACCCAGGACGGACCGGTCGGGGGCTCCGGGCCCCCATCTGCCAGATCGACTCCCCCTGTCAAGCCAGGCCACCTCCCCCTCTCCGGCACGTGTCCCCACACGCGTAGCTCCGCCCCCCTCCCCGCCTGTCTCTGGCACGCGTCCCCACACGCGTAGCTCCGCCCATCCTCGGCTACTTCTCCTTTTCTTTGCCTTTTGTTTCGTACACTTTGTTTGCTCTTCACGCTTTGAATTATTAATCACCCACGCGCACCTCCCTCCCTCCCTCCATCCCCCTCTCTCTCCCTCCCTCTCCCCCTGCACATCCTCTCACATGAATCACTGGTCTCGTCGGGCCAAGCACAGGCTTTGTTTTGGAGCCGGGTCTCTGGAGGGGGGATCATGTTGTTTTTGCTGGACTCATATTGCTCCACCCGGACTGCCTCCATCACCCCCCCCCAACCCCAAAGACAGACACCATTACCACAGGCAGACATTATCCTTGTTTCTCCCCGCAATGTTCTCCGCCAGAGATGTCCAGTTGACACGTGGGTGCCTAGCAACACCTGCAAAACAGCTGTGTACATTTCAGGAAAAAAGGGAGGAAAGAAAACAGCGCAACACAAGTTTTAAAAACGTTATTTGTTCATTTATATCATAATTTAAAAAAAGAGACTGAATGAAACACAGCACAAGATTGTAGAGTCTTAAAAATATATTTATGTATTTACACCATATTTAAACCCACTGAGTGGTCTTAAATACCATGTTCAAATATGTAAAACTATTGAATTGTTTTAAATATGGTATACTGTAGATAAATAAATACCAAACAATACTCAGAAAGAAATTGATACATATGCTTGTTGTTAGTCAATCCAAAATGGCCAATAGTGTAAAATTATCTCTGGACTGATGAAGAGCCTGACCCAGTGTTTGTAAGGTAAGACAGGAAAGTTTCATCACACAGTTGGCCGTGGGAACACAACCAGGCTGCAAACTGTTCAGCAGACACAAGGCGTAGTTCTCTTACATGCAGTTAACACAAGGGTCAGAGGTAAGGGCAGATTTACATGGACTCTCTGTGGGGAGTGAGACGTGGGCCCCTGCGTGATTAGGTTGGAGACCCCACACTCTAGCCAGGCATTAGGATGCCATCTACACAGTCTCTAATGCACAAACGTGCAACATCATCTCCCACTTATCTTAGGCATTCTCACACTGTATTACAGTAAACGTTGTGGTGTGGTACGGTTTGTAAGAGGTGTTGACTGCTCATTTCTAAATTTTGACACCCACTTTCACTGACAGTGTGAGATGAGCTAAATTCAGTCAGAAACACAACCACTGTCATTATTCTTTCATCTCCACCGTCGGCACCATCAGATACTGGCCGATATTCATGAGGGGGGTTGAAGATTTTTTTGAGTACATATCGGATATTCCAGCCCTGCTTCCTCGAATATCTAACGGACAAAAGAAAATAAAAACTACATGGATGGTTTGTATAACTGATTCTATGTATAGCGAAGCCATTTTCTCCCCTCAGTGGTAGTCTGGGAGAACATTAGACTTGAGAAAAGTAACATTGATGGTGAATTGGCTGAACAATATTCAGAAATAAAGCTCATTGTCCTGAGGATGCACATCTCACAGCGGCTCTCGTCGTAAATACCAAGAGCAGAGGAATGCCCGTTTCGGGGCGCTGCCCGCGTTAAAGCACGGCTTTGTACCCCTCTCTCGTTTTAGCGGGGTGCTTTGTGGCGCGAACGGCAGCCCTTCCTTGACCCAGTTCTCCCGCTCCGGAATAAGCTTTCGCAAAATGCACGGAAATTTCCAGAGGAAAAGCTCTCTGCGTTCATTGCGAGAGGCCTGGCCTACGTCTGTGCTGGGATGATAAGCCTCAGGTCGCCGATAGACCTGCGCCATTAAGGCACTGGCCTGAGGGCACGCTCTTTTCGGTCATGGGCTCGTGAGGTCATTCGCATGTATGGAGTGTCTATTTGTGTCTTAAAACCCTTCTTCTCATTAGTCCAGTTCAGAGGCTATATTAGTCAGTATAAATGTGTATCATTTAATGTGCTTTTTCCAATGTCTGCCTTACAAAGAACAAAACAAAGATGGTCAGCGGATTAAACCTGAGGGTAATGTTTACCCATTTAAATTTATAACAGCAACTACTTTGTTTGAAATTTTATGTTAAAGACTACTTAGTGACAATAATTATAAGGTTCACTTTAATTGTAATTTTAAAATCTAAAAGAGGGCGTTTTGTTTGTGCATAATAATTCTCCTACTGGAATAAACAAGAACAGGGATTATTGAACTAAGTGAGACTGGAGCACTGGACCAAACATATGCTTGCTTAATTAACAGGGGCACAGAGAGAGAAGGGAGAGAAAGAGTGAGTGGTACACTTGAAATTCTGCAGGGAGCGGGTTGCTACGGTAACAAGGAAGGTAACCGGGCTCCTGTGGGAGGTGTTTCCACGGCAACCAGCCTCAGTGGCCAAATGATGCTGCCGAGAGAGAAAGAGAAGAAGGGAGCAAAAGATGGAGGAGAGGCAAAATGTAACGCAGTGTGTGTGTGTGTGCGTGCGTGCGTGCGTGTGTGTGCGTATGCACATGTGTGTGTGTGCGTGCGTGTGTGTGTGCGTGTGTGTGTGTGCACATGCGTGTGCGCGTGTGTGTATGTGTGTGTGCATATGTGTGTGTGTGTGTACTGATGAGACAGAGGAAGACACTGAAAAACATTTGAGGATGGCACAGGGAGTGTCGTGGTGCTCTCTGCATCATTAATTAGTCCTTTATCAACAATACAATTCCTTGTGGAAATGTCTGGAAAAAGAACAAAGAGCAAAGCAGGGAAACCCAGAGCTTTACACCTGCAGAGGTGAGACAGAGGGCGTCGACTGCATCAGCTGCGGCCGCCATGTTCATTAAAACGCCATTATCGGCTCTTTCATAATGAGGACAACACTGTAAACCCCACTCACTGCTTATTAAGCGGGGGCACCAATTAGACTGGAAGGAAACACGGCTAAGTGCTCAGCTCTTTATATTTATGCACACACAGTCACAGGGAGCCGGGAACAGGGGGCTTGTTCGCCTCTGCTCTGTCGTCCAGTCAAGCAGACCTCACACACAAATAAAAAAAAAAAAAAAAAAAAAAGTGAGTGTGATGAATGCAGATTTGCATTAGAATGGCGAGGTTGCAGTATGCGTTATTATGCAGGGTGCATTTGAATGGAGACACGGTTGCAGCTTTATGCATGCAGGGTGCATTTGAATGGAGAGGTACAAAAAAAAGTGACAGTGTATGAATGCAGATTGCATTAGAATGGAGAGGTTGCAGTATGCATGCAGGGTACATTCGAATGGAGAGGTTGCAGTATGCATGCAGGGTGCATTCGAATGGAGAGGTTGCAGTATGCATGCAGGGTGCATTCGAATGGAGAGGTTGCAGTATGCATGCAGGGTGCATTCGAATGGAGAGGTTGCAGTATGCATGCAGGGTGCATTCGAATGGAGAGGTTGCAGTATGCATGCAGGGTGCATTCGAATGGAAAGTTTGCAGTATGTATGCAGGGTGCATTACAATGGAGAGGTTGCCGTATGTGCAGGGTGCATTAGAATGGAGATGTTGCAGTATGTATGCAGGGTACATTAGAATAAAGAGGTTGCAATATGTATGCAGGGTGCATTAGAATGAAGAGGTTGCAGTATGTATGCAGGTTGCATTAGAATGAAGAGGTTTCAGTATGTATGCAGGGTTCATTAGAATGGAAAGGTTGGAGTGTGTATGCAGGGTGCATTAGAATGGAGAGGCTGAATTATGTATGCAGGGTGCATTAGAATTGGAGGTTGCAGTATGTATGCAGGTTGCATTAGAATGGAGAGGTTGCGGTATGTGTGCAGGTTGCATTCAAATGGAAATGCTGCAGTATGTATACAGGGTGCATTACAATGGAAAGGTTGGAGTGTGTATGCAGGGTGCATTATAATGGTGAGGCTGAATTATGTATGCAGGGTGCATTAGAATGGAGAGGTTGCAGTATGTATGCAGGTTGCATTAGAATGGAGAGGTTGCGGTATGTGTGCAGGGTGCTTTAGAATGGAGAGGTTGCAGTATGTATGCAGGGTGCATTAGAATGGAGAGGTTGGAGTATGTATGTAGGGTGCATTAGAATGGAGAGGTTGCAGTATGTATGTAGGGTGCATTAGAATGGAAAGGCTGCATTATGTATGCAGGGTGCATTAGAATGGAAAGGTTGCAGTATCTATGCAGGGTGCATTAGAATGGAGAGGTTGCAGTATGGATGGTGCATTAGAATGGAGAGGTTGCAGTATGTATGCAGGGTGCATTAGAATGGAGAGGCTGCAGTATGTATGCAGGGTGCATTAGAATGGAAAGGCTGCATTATGTATGCAGGGTGCATTAGAATGGAAAGGTTGCAGTATCTATGCAGGGTGCATTAGAATGGAGAGGTTGCAGTATGGATGGTGCATTAGAATGGAGAGGTTGCAGTATCTATGCAGGGTGCATTAGAATGGAGAGGTTGCAGTATTTATGCAGGGTGCATTAGAATGGAGATGTTGCAGTATGTATGCAGGGTGCATTAGGTTGGAGAGGCTGCAGTGAGCATGCTTTTGTCTCTGTCCTGCACCTGCTGTTATAACACCCCAACCCCCATCCCGCCATTCCAACCCCACCCCCTGCTCCACCTGTCATCTTCTGATCGAGCTCAGCGAAATGCCAGCTGCTAATTCATCGCTCGTTGACAGCACGGAAGAGGATGCCCTCCCCCCCCCCTCCACTCCATCTTGCTCCAATCTCCACCCTGCTTCCCCACCTCGCCTCCATCTCTTATCTCCCCCAGTCCCTCCTCCCCTCCCCCCCAGGCTGTCACAGTCCTGAAATTGCACACATATCATACATGCAGGTTCCCCATTTGAGCCAAAGCGGCACAATTGTGTTTTAATATATATATTTTTACGAGGTGGTCGCTGAGATACAGACCCAATCCAAGCTGAATTATGGCGGGTGGCGGGAGCCCTGCCTTCATCGCGGTCTGGGGGCTGGCGGTGGAATAAAACGCCGTTCCGCCGTTACACGCTAGCAGGATGCTTAATCTCTCCTCGATAGGAGCCTCCATGTTTGCGGCGGTAGTGAGACGGCCCGGTGTCGGCACGCCGTGATACCGTGCGACGCCGGATATTAAACATTCAGCCACAGCACAGCCCCTGAGACTCGCCAGACAGAAGTGGAGAGAGAAAGGCTGGCGTACAAAGAAGATTAATGAAACAATATCAGTGAAAAAGGGAGAAAGGGGGAGGGGGGGCGTGTGACTGAAAACACGACATGATGAGCCGTCTTAAGAGAGATTGCAAAAATTTGATCTCCAGAGATTCCCCAAGAGTGATTTCTGCAGGCCCAGAATACACAAAAATGAAAGAGACAGTAAAGAAACTGGAACTGCATCTAGTGAAACATTGTTGGTATCAAAGAAGAACAAAAACGACATGCTATGTGAAAGAAATATAAAATTTACATAACAGTATAAACTGCTGAAAACACAGCGATACTCACTGCAGTGATACAGGTGTTTTTCAGAATAGACGCAGTGACGTTAACGTTTTCTGAAATTATTTGGGGATTCAATTCACTCTCAGTCGATATCGTTGATTTTTTTTTCAAAGGCATTATCCAATGGGGGTGGAGCACACTTGAAAACGATCACATGACACGGAGCACCTGTTTCTGAAGGCAAAAAAAATTTGAAAAGAAGAATAAACTCGTCCCCTGAAATCCAGTCTCACACACGGCCCTCCGATCTCCAATAACCTGTGAAGAAAGGCACCTGATTCCAAGGAGAACAATTTCACACCGGTTACAACCCAGTTAAAAAGACCGGCTCCCTCTGTGCAAGGCCATAGCACAGGTTTCAGATTCGCAATGGCCCAAATAGAAAAGAGGTGGACCAGTTCTTCTGCACTGCGGCTGGGGTTGACCGGTACACTGTGGGTCAGATCGTCAGGCTTTAGTTGTTTCTGCATCTTTGCCTCCCGTCAGTAATCGGAAAAGAGCGTGCAAGCCTTGTCGTTGGTGCTGCAGTTATACTGTACAGCAGTGGGCCAGGTACATTTGGGTTGGGGACAGTTTCTTCTTTTCTCTATGAGGTTTCTGGACCAGGTTTAAAAAGCCTGGACTCAATCAGGCATTTTGTGTACAAGAGGTTCCTTCCTCCCCCCCCCCCCCTCATATCTAGTGAAATACTCAGACGTCAGTGGTGTCCCAACTGGCTCACGAGACTGTCGGCCACCGCTGGATTAGTTGTAGTTCCTTTGGAGATTCAGGGTGGTTCTGTATTCTGGGGCAAGCCTCTGATTTCAGTGGCTAATGGCTATTACCGCTCCAAATGTACAGGGCAGCTTTACCGCTCCAGATGTACAGGGCAGCTTTACCGCTCCAAATGTACTGGGCAGCTTTACCGCTCCAAATGTACAGGGCAGCTTTACCGCTCCAAATGTACAGGGCAGCTTTACCGCTCCAAATGTACAGGGCAGCTTTACCGCTCCAAATGTACAGGGCAGCTTTACCGCTCCAAATGTACAGGGCAGCTTTAGCGCTCCAGATGTACAGGGCAGCTTTAGCGCTCCAGATGTACAGGGCAGCTTTACAGCTCCAGATGTACAGGGCAGCTTTAGCGCTCCAGATGTACAGGGCAGCTTTACCGCTCCAGATGTACAGGGCAGCTTTACCGCTCCAGATGTACAGGGCAGCTTTACCGCTCCAGATGTACAGGGCAGCTTTACCGCTCCAGATGTACAGGGCAGCTTTACCGCTCCAGATGTACAGGGCAGCTTTACAGCTCCAGATGTACTGGGCAGCTTTATTTCATGTGCAGTGAAATGGCAGTCAGAACAGGAGCTCTGGGTATGCAGACACAATGAAGACTGCTGCTGTCCATCATCTGGTGAGGTTCCCCACCAGACCATTTAGTGATGATATCAAACCTACAGGTGCCAACGCAGGGTGGTGTTTGTGTGGGAGTTGGGGGGGACACGCTAACATGCAAAGGGCAGCTGCGTAAGACGTCTGTTTCCCTTCAGAGTCATGAAAAAGCGGTTGGACAGGCTGTTTTTAAACACAGGGCCGACGTCAGGGAGCCCACTTCACACACGTCGGAGGCACATGATTCACAAAACACCTTCTGTCGGGACGTGGGAGTCGGAGAGGGAGGGAGAGACGCTTTCGGTAAGGGCTGGAGATCCCCACCCCCCTGCCTCGCATGTTCCCGTTCCGAGCACCGCCTGGAGAGAGAGACACGACTCGTACGCAGTACGACGCCTCTCAGTTCGGCGGACGCACGTTGAATTTATTATGGTTGAAAAGGACTCGTCTGTCTTGTCAACTGGGTCTGACTCACGAGACGCCTCCTTTGTCGGCGCCACTTAGGTCCTCAATCAAGAAACAACATTAAAAAAAAAAATAACAACGCAGGCTTAGGTTGGTAAAAAGGACCTGAATATCCATTCATTGTTTTTAAAAAATTGTATTTATGCATTGTGAGGTAGTGATTAATCATTCAAAAAACTGGCAAGTTCACACAAGCATTGCAGTTCTTCAAGCCATTGTTGAAACTCTACACGTAAAAGCTCCGTGTTCGTGAGAAGCTCGAGGCGAATTGGACGGATGGCGGCCACCAAAAGACAAACGGACTCGGCGGCATGTGCCGTTGCTCGTGTTTACACAGGCGAGGTGCACTGGAAGTTCACACACGCTAAACTGTAACGGCCAGCAGTGCCGCGGCGGCCGATACGCACGCAGCTCCCATGATGCCTTGCGGCGAGAGCGCGGACGGTTGAGTCACGCCTGCGTATCCATCTGCCAGAAGGTAGGAGTTGTGGAGAAGTAGTGGGCAATCTTCAGATGTACCAGGCCCTTTGAGAGTCACGGCAGGTGGGCGAGTCCTGGCAGCCTCATCTTCAGCTCCCTGGTCACTGGAGAACGAGGTCTTTTAAAAATAAATAAATAAAAACCAAAATGCCTGTTGTGTTGGTCACGACTTTTTCCTCTAAAGTTTCTTGAAGACAGTGCTGGCTGCAGTAACACAAGACTCTGTTCACATTGCTCAGGAGGTGGTTCACGAAGCGGCATGGCTCTTAAATTGTTGTACACGAATATGTTTATTTTTGCAGAGCTGCACAGGAAGCAGTGGAGTTGTCAGCAAGTGTATCACTACAGTGTAGCATGTGCGTTTGTCGATGGACAATCTGAAATTAACGGAAGCAAACGTCAGATTGGCCCTGCTCATTCTCTTCTTGTCCTATTGTTATGCACACTCGTTTTTTGGCTCGGGGGAGGGGAGAAGTTGGGGGGGTTGGGGTTGGGGGTGGGGGCATTCAGAGGGATTATATGGCATCTGCCCCCCGTTTTTACAGCTGGGGTTTACTAGGGGCAATTTAGATGAAGTACATCAATTAGGATTAGAGCACACTGTCTTCCCACCTGGGAATCGAACCCAAGAACCTCGTCCCTGGATGACAGGTCTGGAGCCAGAACAGTGCCGAACTAAGTTTGAATCCCCTGCGCCCGAGGGTCATTTGCGGGCACAATGTGATTGAAACATTAGCTGGAACCAGATTAAACTTCCTGTCCTGCCAGAGTCATTACCAACCCAAAGCAGACACATTATTGGGCCCCAGTATGCGAGCGCCAATCATAATGCACCTTTGGAAATGGATTTGTAATTAGCCAGCAGGAAGAGTGGGGGGATGGGATGGAAGGGCAATAAGCACCATTAGGCTTTGATGCGTCTGCAAGGCCGGGGATGACACGGCGCACCTCTTATAATCCTCGCCCATGCAGATGAACGCTAACGATGGCTGGATGAGTGCATGAATAAGTAATGAAGGTGATTAGGGTGATGAATGCTCATCAACTTTCCTTGAGTCTCTGCCAGGCCCCCGCCCCTGAAAAAGTGCAGCATTAGGCCCCATTCTGAGCGGCCGACCGTGTGGGGGGGAGGGGTGTGTGTGGGGGTGGGGGGGATCCTGTGAGCTCTGGCTTGAAGTCAGTTTAGCATTTTTTCCCCTCAGTAGCTAAGGATAGGATTTTGGTGGAGTCAGTAGGTACTGTCTCAGTGCTTGGGGGCAGGTTGTGCCTGGGGCGGGAGGGGACGGGCGGGGGCAGGTTGTGCCTGGAGCGGGAGGGGAGGGGAAGGGCGGGGGCAGGCGTGGGGGTAGGGGAGGGTGCGTTTTCGGGGTGGCGGGGATGGGGGCGGGTCCAGGCCGCCCACCCGCTACTCAGCCATCTGTGCTGCAGCAGTATCATTGAGACAAACGGGGTGTGACTGAGCGTGCAGCTTGGGCCCTGGTCATATATAAGCAGGGGAAATAACCCAGATCCCTGCTGCCAAACAGGCTTAACCCATTCACTGTCTGGAGGAGGGCAGGGGGGAGTTTTACCTACTTCTCACACTCAACCCCCCACCCCCCACACGCACACACACACACGCATCGAACTGCCAGCCGCTCCCTCGCTCTGTCCCATTATATTATCTATTTCCCCAAACAAATAGATAATATGTGTAACTAAAATAAATAATCTCTGTAAAATAAGATTACTAAACATGGCTGCCAAGACATATTATTAGCAGCTCCTCTCTCAACCACAGTAGGTTCAGAGAGAGAGAGAGAGAGAGAGAGAGAGAGAGAGAGAGAGAAAAAATGTCCTTGCCCATTTCTGGAGTTTTTTTTAAATTACAGTACAGACCAGCAGTTGCCTCCACCCACAGGTATTGACAAGGCAGGGTTATAAAAGTGACAAATGGCAGTAGAGGCTCCGCCCTTTTGGCACTGATTCAGGCTTTGCAGGGTCTGGAGGTTGAATCATTACATAGAATGAAGTCATCCTGCAACAAAGGGAACAGGTGTTGCATATTTCATTTGACAGCACTCAGATTCTGGCGGAGGAATATGTAAATGACATCCTGGGCTGGGCGTGAGCGTCGGCCCAGTGCTTGGAAGGGCTGGGCCATACCGCCAGCGACATTATGGAAAAAAAAAAAAAGAAGAAGAAAAAACCTTAGGGTAAGGGGGTGTTTTTTTCACAATAAAAGCCTTGTAATTTTTTCCCCCTCCATTTTATTTTCTCTTTAGAGATGCATCTCCCCGAGTGGCTCTGCGTCCGAACAATCGCGTATTCTCTGTCGTGCGGAGAGTGCGCCGTTACCACCCCCTCCCGTTCCGGATGAGCCGCAGGCACAGTGAAAAGCAGGCCTACCTTTTGTGCGCCTCTGTCTTTTGTTGGGTCCCCGTCGTGCTTCGCTGTGCCGGTTGTTGGTGGGCGGTGGAAGGCGCAGGGGGGGGAGGGGGGGGTGGTGGATTTGGGCCTGAGGCTCAATCATCAGCATCAAAGGCACAGCTCAATCAATGTCTGGCGGAGGGTGTCAGCAGCCCGCCATTAATGATGTGATTGGCCTTGAGGCCAAGCCCCATCGCTGCCAGGACCCTTTGTGGAGTGGTACAGTAGCTTCGCTACAGTAAAGCCTAACAGGGTTGGGCTTTGTTTTGGGGGAGGGGAGGCGAGGGGAGTGGGGTGCTACACACCTACGCACCGCGCTTGGTCGTTCTCTCAGACGGTCGACTTGGCGGGCCAATTAAAGGACTCTTGAGGGAGAGAGGCACATGCTGAAAGGGTCCTGCTGTGATTGTTGACAGATTTTGAGGCAGGTCTTTTTTTGGAACATTTACAGTCAAGCCGGAATGTTTCACCTTCTCCACGTTTTATTACGTTACAGACATATTCTACAATAGATTGAGTTCATGTTTTGTCTCAAAATTCTACACAAAATTCTAGCACATAATGACAAAGTGAAAACAGGTTTTTAGACATTTGTGCTTATTTATTAAAAATCTAAATGTAAAATATCATATGTACACAAGTGTGCACACCCTTTGATATGACACCCAAAAGTGAGCTGAGGTGCATTTTGTTTCCACTGATACTGCTTGAGATGATTCTACAACTGAATTGGAGTCCACCTGTGATAAATTAAATTGATTGGACATGATTGGGGATTGCCAACACCTGCCTATATAAGGTCCCACAGTTGACAGTGCATATCAGAGCAAACTCCAAGCCATGGGCTCCAAGGATTTATCTGCTGACCTCAGAAACAGGATTGTGTCAAGGCATAGATCTGGAGAAGGGTACGAAAAAATCTGCAGCTTTACAGGTCCCAAATAGCACAGTGGCCACCATCATTCGTAAATGGAAGAAGTTTGGAACCACCACGAATTTTCCTAGACCTGGCCGCCCGGCCAAACTGAGCAATCAGGGAAGACGGGCCTTGGCCAGGGAGGTGAGCAGGAACCAGAGGGTCACTCTGACAGAACCTTTCAGAAGATCAATCATCCAGGCAGCACTCCAACAATCAGGCCTTTATGGTAGAGTGGCCAGACAGAAGCCCCTCTTTAGTAAAAGTCACAACACAGCCCACTTGGAGTTTGCCAAAAGGCACCTAGAGGACTCTCAAACCATGATAATCAAGATTCTCTGGTCTGATGAAACCAAAATTGAACTTTTTGGCCTGAATACCAAGTGTCACGTCTGGAGGAAACCAGGCACCACTCATCACTTAGCTAATACCATCCCTACAGTGAAGCATGGCAGTGGCAGCATCATGATGTGGGGATGTTTTTCAGCAGCGGGAATTGGGCGACTAGTCCTGATAGAGGGAAAGATGAATGCAGCTAAGTACACCGAGATCCTGGAAGAAAACCTGCTCCAGAGCGTTCTGGACCTCAGACTGGGGCGAAGGTTTACCTTCCAACATGACAATGACCCGAAGCACACAGCCAAGAGAACAAAGGAGTGGCTTCGGAGAAAGTCTGTGCATGTCTTTGAGTGGCCCAGCCAGATTCCAGACCTGAATCCAATTGAACATCTGTGGAAAGAGCTGAAAATGGCTGTGTACCGACGCTCCCCATCCAACCTGACGGAGCTTGCAAGGATATGTCAAGAAGAATGGGCAAAAATGTCCAGAAACAAGTTTGCCAAGCTCGTAGCTTCTTTCCCAAAACGCCTTGAAGCTGTAATCGCTGCCAAAGGTGCGGCAACCAAGTATTAGGCTAAGGGTGTGTACAGATATGTAAACCCTAAATAACCTTTTTTTGTCAGTAAAATAAAATTGCATATTTTCTAAACCTGTCATTATTGGTTATTGTGTGTAGATGTTTGAGGCAAAATATGAACTCAATCTATTGTAGTATAAGTCTGTAACGTAATAAAACGTGGAGAAGGTGAAAGGGGTGTGCAGACTTTCTGGCTTGACTGTATATATGTTTTTTGGGACCTCTTTTGGAACATTTATAAATCACAAGCAGCTCATTTTAAACACACGTGTGTGTTTTCTAAAAATCTGGAGTTTAGCCTCCTGGCCACTGGGGGCGCACTTGAGAATTATTAGTGGACTTCCTCATAGTTAACTTTGTCAATCTTCTTAATGCATTTCGGGAGGAACTGTTTTCTAAAGGGAATAAGATCCGATTTTTTTTTTACGGTGCTGGAACATCGATGAAATCAAAATGATATTAAACGCAAAAGATTTTAGGCAGTGTTTGGTAAAAAACATTTCTCAATAAATAAATATTTATTTTTCAATAAATTATAAATGTTTTCGTCTAATCTTTTTTTATGTGCACAAATGGTTTTTTCAGTTCGTGACTTTCTTTACAGCTGATATCCAGCACATTGTTTGCACTATATGTCCAACAAACCCTGAGTTGACCCACAATGGCCGAAGAGGGCGTGGATGAACCCTGCAACATGGATGACCCCTGCAACGTGGGCTGCTTCTGGTCTAAGGGAAGCCTAATCGTAAATCTGCAGGAAA
Organism: Ilyophis sp. 1 JC-2022; assembly: GCA_022702515.1. NCBI lineage: Eukaryota > Metazoa > Chordata > Actinopteri > Anguilliformes > Synaphobranchidae > Ilyophis > Ilyophis sp. 1 JC-2022. The sequence goes on from CM040406.1 coordinate 76,485,532, forward strand.
CAGAGCTCAGATTTCCAAGGAGCCGTAGAAGGAAATGCTAAAATTCCCATGGAAAAATGTATTGACCTCTAGCATTAAGAGTAGCTTATATCATCCTGCCGCCACATTCCGGCCCAGTAGGTGGCAGAATTTCACCTGTGGCTTGGTGTCAGGTCTCCAATAAACACCACAGAAAAAGAAAAACACCATCTGTAAATCAAGAACATCCCCTTAACCAGGCACAATACAAACGGCAAGCTTGAATTTCCAGTTGTTATATTATAATTTTTTAACACAAGGCACTGTTGAGATTTTGGTTCTGTTAGTAGTTCCTGGAATGAGGTCACACACCATAGCACAAGACCTGATAGATTACAAATAGCCATGTCACAGCAACATATTTTCACCTCCTTGATACAATTGCCCAAGGCTGTTCTGGTCAAGGCCACCCTTACAGTAAGCTCTTTATTTCGGTCTCTTTCTGCTGTCAGATGCTGTCAGCATACACGTCAGTCTGGTCTCCACAGTTTGCACTTCTACATAGCCTCTCCTGCTGCTGACATGTTTTGTAAGGGTAATTCTCTGCCGATGTCACATCTTCAGTGATTACCTGTCTCTTCACCCACGATGCCTAGCATGGAGAGGACGGCTATTTCCGTGTTCCATGCATGTCTTTCCACCTTCTTGCCTGAGGGCTACACATTTGAAGGTCTCTAATTCAAGGTTTCAGTAACCTTGAAGCACTGATGCTCAGCCAGATGTTAAGGTTTGGGAAAAGCACTGCGTAGCCTGGACATACTGTATGAATGTAGCGTGTGTGTAATACGAGTATATAATGTGTCCTTAGCATGGAGTCTATTTTTATCTCCACAAGCAGCTGTGTTGTCCCGGGGTTCTGGAAAAGTGCTGTCTGGGTATTTAGGAGAAAAGTGACAAGTATTATACTGGCCCACCGTGCGCTGGTGACCCCTGTAGCACAGACAGCTGGGAAATGGCCCTTCGTCACGCTCTGGGGGGTGCGGGAAGAGGCAGGCATCGAAGGCGGCCATCAATTCTCTGCACGGACGTTATCGCGGCCAGCCGTGGCGACGGACCGAGTTTGAAAACGGAGCAAATCCCAAATTGGGTCAAAGAAAGACGGCGCGTGTTACGCCGCGAGCGGAGGGAAGGGGAGAGGGGGTGGGGGTGGGGGTGGGGGTGGGGGTAGCGAACTGGAGGCTGGCGCTGGTAATTTGGCGTTATCACGCAGGGCTGGGATTTGATCTAATCTTGGCCTAAATCTCAGTGGCGGGTGCATTCTGCTGTGCCTCCACATGTCTGCTCTGGAGGTCTGGGCCTCAGGTTCCAAATGGATTCTTTATTGATCCGAGAAGCGTGGTGATACAGTTGCAAGCACACAGCATCGATTTTGTTTTCTACTTTTTTTTTTTTTTACTCGGGCGGAGGGGTCTGTAAGCAGTGGAGGGAAGAGCGAGCCTGGCAGGTTATCTTCTCAAATATCCGGAAGTCTTTTTTTTTGTAGCGTTGACCTTCCCAAGTCAAAGCGAAAGATTTATTTAAGGCAGTGCCTCAGCAACTGGACTGGTTTTTAGCGTGCTCACCAGAACGTCTTAAATGATCTGTGCGTTCGCTCGTTTCCCAGCCTGCTTTGCAGCACAGGGGAGTCTTGCTTTTATTACTGTCGACATCAATAACCCCCGCCCTCTCACCCTTCTTCCCTTCCCAACCCTGAAAGAACCGGCAGTGGGTTGGAGTAGCGCGCTTGGCATGGGGTTCACGCAGGGTTGATACGCGACAGCTCGTTTGTCGTAAATGAGATTGTGCAGAACCTCCATTGTACTTATGCATGGTAACAAGGTCACTGCCTTGGGCTTGACGTGACCTCCGAGCGCGTGGCATATCGCTGTTCCCGAGGAGCGAACCCATTTGTCAAGCCTGTGGATAGATTTAGGGTGTAACCATGTGTACTCATTATCATAGTTTCTTAAGTCTCCAAAGCAACCCGAATACTATAACCCCTGTGGGGCTATTATTATTTATTATATTTATGAACTTACTTTATATATTTGTTTTTCTCATAAATTTTAATTAGGACTTCAAACGCTTCTATGATGGCCAACTGCGGCAGGATTCCTTTTGATCATGTGCCACGTTTTATCCCCCCCCCCTTCTCTCCCTCTGGGTATCGCAAATCTAATTGGCTGCCTCAGCATGCAAGTCTTTTCCGTGTTTCTCTCCGTCAGTCATTGGAGATTAAAGCGCCCCGTCAGAGCATCGGATCATCTCATTATCGCGGACTTTCGGCGCTAACATGACTGAATTTGAGGCCCGGGTTCTGTTTATAAGCACAATAGAAAACGGGAAGGAACTTTTTTTTCTTATTCGTGTAAAAGGCAAAGCAGTCACTCTGTGTAAAACTGATTAGTGGTTTTGCACATGCCAGGTTGGTTCAGGCTTTTAAAGAGGCCTTGGTTTGGACCGAGTACAAACCCACTATGCAGTAATGGGGACACTGTGCTGTAGGATACTCTTAAATAGCCTTACGTTAGGTCCAGGGTCACTGTAGTCATTAAAGGGTCCCCTCATGGTAAATATTACAAGTAGGGGGTCCACCAGTGTCCCGGGACAAATGCCCAATCAGGCTGCCTCAGTCTGGCTACGTAGCACTAGCCACTCATCCGCTTAATTGTCTGAAAAAGTAGCTTCTCTTGCATCTTGGGTGACTGAGTGATCCAGTGAAAGAAATCGCCCAGGTGGGTGCCACACATTTGGTTAAAATGAATCATCCACTCGCTGTAAATCTTTCTTGAAATGAATGAGGTTCTCAACCTCTCTAAATATATAGTATTTATTTCTGCATCAGGGCTAATCAGCCAGGGATACTCTATGTATTTTACAGTTGAGATCTAAATAAGTGACCCCCCACCGATGAGTCGCAGGCGAGGTAGGCGACTTTTGCCGGTAGATGACTAGTAAACTGTGTATATTATTTCAGTTATTTATCAACCTTTATTTTCCCAGCCATGTTATGCCTAGTTTTAGCCAGTAAAATGAGTTTTTTCCCCACTGATGAGTTATATGTTATAGAAGGCACTGAGTAGAACCCACCCCTACAGACAGAGAAAGTTCTGCACTTTTCCATCAGATTTTGCCACGATATATATTTTTTTACATTTCACATTTAATTATGTTTAATTTACACCGAAATGTCCCCCATCCACGTTCACTATGGAAAACAGTGATGTCACATGCCTATACTTTGTCTACCATGACTGGAGGGCCTGACAGGCACCAGGTAGTTATATGTTTAAAGATAACGATCTGGGGAGGGTTAAGTTAATGTCCCTGCATGAGGTGCAGTGATGTATCTAATGACCCGTGTTGAATTCTGGGAAGGCTGTGCCGGTGCTTGTCACACAAGTCAAATTGATTGGTAACCCTCTCCCCATTGCTCACTAGTGAGTCCTGTGGCCGGTCAGACACCTGGCATACCCCCTGTGTCAGTGGCACGGTCCTGGTTGCCCGGCAAAAGAGCGGTCGGCGAGCTGTCCCCTTTCCGGTCTGCGCCTTTCTGAATGGGATATCGTAGCCATTGGACGGGCCTGAAATTGCACCTGGGCGTTTAGAGACGGGGTTTAAAATGCTACGTACAACTTACGTATATAACAAGGCTCTTTTAGTGACTGACAGAAGGTGTATTTAATATGGCTGGGGGGGGGGGACACACCACAAGAGCTATACATAATTAAAGTAATGATCAAATCAGTGCCATGTTAGACATTTGTGTGACAAAATGGAGAAAACCAGACCTGGTATGCATACAGAGGTCAGTTTGGCAGTTCCTGTTGAGTAGCCTAGTCTCCTTCCTGCACAAGGAGCTAATGTATCATAGCACCTAGCCAGTGTAAACCAGTCCCCATGCGTCCTCCACCTCTCCTCCTCTCTCGCTCATGCTCCCTCACCCGCTCAACCTCTCTCCCCCTGCCTATCTCTCTCTCTCTCTCTCTCCCTCACTCCCTACCTTTCCCTCTCCCCCTCCCTATCTCTCTCTCTCTCCCCCTCTCCCACCCAGAGCTGCGTTAATGTACTGAAGTGCCCCACCGGTCAATGGGCTTGTATTAACAGCTGACTCACACCGCCCTGCCGCTGTTTGTTCCAGTAGGGTCCCCAGAGTGTTCCACCCAGTGTAGTGAATAGATCCAGCGATCGATACTAGCATACTAGCAGCTAAAACTAGCTGCCGGCTCTGGGGGGTAGGGGGTGGGGGGAGCCGGCAGCAGAGTGTTTTCTTCGGCGTTCTCCCTGTGTCCGTCTACCGGGTTTTTTTATTCTTAGTTTGTTTGTACCCACATCCAGCTTCAGCTCAGTATAGCATAATGTGCCCAGGCAGTGCTGGCCCTAGCCTTTCATTTGCCCCCCTGCGCCCAAACCGGCATTATAGGTTATATTTTATAATAATTAGGGGGCCCCCTGGTGGTTATTGTCGCTCATTGGGTCAGGCCAGCTCTGTGCTCGGGTCTGGATACTGGTTCGGTTTGAGGCTCTGTGCTGGATTAGCATGGACGGGTCTGTCTCATCTGTTAGTGCAGGAGAGGAACCCTTTAGAGCCTGATTTACTAAAGGCCAATTCATAGTCTTCTAAAAAGGTATGCGTACGGACGTCCACAGGGTCTGCGCAGACCTAAATGACATCATAGCAGACCCAAAACGGACGTCCGCCTAGGCCGTCCACGCAGCAGTTTTTTTTTTGTGTCCGAAAAAGCCATAAAGACAATTCGTGTATGTGTATGCTCCCTGTTTTAAACACATTGTAGCAGCCTTAAGACCTTTAGCATGTGCAAAATATTTTAGCACACGCAAAACCAATAACATAACCAATGATTGGTCGTGGTATTCGTATTGCACCAATCATTGGTTGTGTTACTCGTGTGTTAAAAGCTGTCGCACATGTTAAAGGTCTTAGTAAATCAGGCATTTAGTCAGTTCGTTGGGACAGCGTCTTTGCCTGGTCACTCCCTTCCTCTGGTTTGATGGTAAATATGAGTGTCTGGCCAGTGCATTTGGCGTTATCTGTAGAGCCACTCCTCTGGTTTGAGCTCAAACTCAATAACGGCGACCTGTATCTGACTCCTCTCTGTCCCTGACTGTGCGATAATAAGTGTTATCTCTCCATTATTCCCCCTTTCTGTCTTCCTCCTCTCTCTCTCTCTCTCTCTCTCTCACTCCAGGCCTTGGCGATGAGTGAGGTGAATGGTCCAGGCCCCCTAGTGGCCGAGCCTCAGATTGCCATGTTCTGCGGAAGGCAGATCCTGCACATGAACCCTGAGAGTGGCCAGTGGGAGCCGGACCCTCAGGGCAGACAGGGCTGCTTCAATGACCCCAGCCAGATTCTGTCCTACTGCCAGGAGGTACTGCTGCAGCTACCAGCCCAGCCCACTGTCACAGGGTGTATATGTACACAACATGCACATACATACACTACATACTACATATATACATACATACAGTGCCCTCCACTATTATTGGCACCCCTGGTAAAGATGAGTAAAAAAGGTTATAAAAAATTTACCGTTTGGTGAATTAGCTTAATCTCACACTGAAGAAATGAGAAAAATCCAACCTTTATTTGAAGTAAATTCATTATGAGAATTTTTTTTCAAGAAATAATCATTTCAAACAAGCCATAAACCATCACTCTGCTGCCAGAAATACAGTAGATGGATGGATGGATAACTTGAAGGGTTTCTTCTCCTGAGTAATTTTTCCGTAGAGTTCAATAGAAAAATTTGTCAGGAGAAACAACTCTTAAAGTGATCCATCCATATCTGCTGCATATCTGGCAGCAGAGTGATGGTTTGAGGCTTGTTTGATACATCAGACCCTTGATGACTTTTTACCGCCATTTTACCAACCATGTATTCCATACTGTTCCACCATAATTTACAGCTAAATCTAGTCCCACCTCCCAATTCCCATAGAGATCCATTCAAATGCAGAGACGTTATAATATCACTTGTAAGAGTACCAGAAAATAAGATATCAAGAGACTTTTGATGTTGTTGGGTTAAAATATTAAAAACGATGACTTTATTCTATATATAAATGCAGGGGTGCCAATAATTGTGGCACCCGTGGTTTTGTTAAAAATAATTCTATTTTGATGAGAAATTTTCCTAATAAATTTAATTATTTTTTGGATTTTTCAAATTTTTTCAGTGTGAGATTAAGCTAATTCTCCAAACGGTTTTACAACTCTTTTTACTCATCTTTACCAGGGGTGCCAATAATAGTGGAGGGCACTGTATGTGTTTGCATACATGCATACATACATACATACATAATACATACGTCTGCAAGCATACATACATGCAAGCACACACACACCCATGCATCCATGCATAAATAATACACACTTACACGAATACATATACACACATGCATGTATACCGTATACAGATATACATATTACATACAAACACGCTACCACTCCATCCTGCTGCTATTCTGCCTCAGGCTGTCAGCAGATATGATGTATGAAGTATGTATTCCAGATACTCTGCTTTCCACACACATCTCTCTCTCTCTCTCTCTCTCTCTCTCTCTCTCTCTCTCTCATTTCTTCTGTTCCTGGAGCACAGCTGAACTCTGACATATCAGCCCCAGATACTGCCTCCCTTCCAAGGGCCATCCGCATTCATAAGCAGTGCATTGCACCATGCCAAATACGGCCCTGTCCTTGGCACTGCACTATATTCTACAGTGCATTGCACCATGCCAAATACGGCCCTGTCCTTGGCACTGCACTATATTCTATTGTACTGCACACACACACAGACACGCACACACACACACAGACACGCACACACACACACAGACACACACACACACACGCATACACACACATGCATACGCGCGCACGCACACACACACACACACAGACACGCACACACACACACACACGCATACACACACACGCGCGCACGCACACACGCGCGCACGCACGCACGCACACACACGCGCGCACGCACGCACACACAGACACGCACACACACACAGACACGCACACACACACACGCACGCACGCACACACATGCGCGCACGCACACACACGCGCGCACGCACGCACACACACAGACACGCACACACACACAGACACACACTCAGAAATAAAGGTACAGTGGAGGTACATTTTTGTTCTTTAACGAACATTTTCAAAATGTACCATGAAAGTACAATAATGTTCTATTTTGGGTACTAATAGACCTTTGACACACAAAAAAGGTACAAATGAATTATGTATTGCTGGCTAGGGGTACAATGTTATGTACATATTAGGGTACCACGCCAGTGACAAGCATGTGTACCTTCTTAGGCACTTTTAATTACCTTTTTTTCTGCAAATGCACACACACACACACACACACACGCATACACACACACGCGTGCACGCACACACACACACACACACACACACACGCATACACACACACACACACACACACACACACACGCACACACACACACACACACACACGCATACACACGCACACACGCACGCACGCGCACACACACACACACACACACACGCACACACACACATACACGCACACACACACAGTATAAACCACAGGTTCTGAACCCAGGAGGGTTGCAGGATCTGCTGTCCTCTAGCCCCAGGGTTAAGAAGCTCTAGTATAAATAATCTATTACATCTACAGGGTTAGCATTCTCATTCATAAAGTAAAATCAACATTATACATTCATAAAGATTATTTTTCAGTGAGCGCACAACAGTCACAGCCGAGAACGAAACAGGTCGACAGGAAGCAGTTCATTGTGTAATTTCAGCGGTTTGAGACGCATGTGTCCTTTACATTATGGCTTTGCTGTTTTTTAACTGAAGGGGTTTATTTTTCAAATTGAAACAAATCAGATAAACTCAAGATTTTTTGACTGCAAGCTTTTTCAAGCGACTTTTTTCTCTTTTTTTCTGGCAGGGTTTTGTCTTGTCTCTTTGTATATATAAGAGAGCGACGGGAAACAGATGGAAATATTTCCAAATATTTCTTTGCAAATTCTGTCCTCTTCTATCCCTTTTCCCTCTTTCCTGCCTGACATTGATGTTTCCCCAGACACCTGAATGTCTCCCCTGTTCACCAAACTGTGGCACATGTCATCTCAAGTATGGCACTATCAATGTCAAAGATACCCAGAATGCTGGTTTAAAATCACTCCTCACTGTGTGCACAATAGCAAGGGGCTTTGTATTTAATAAGGGAAATTTGCAACCTCTAGAGGCAGTAGAAGGTACTGCTCAGTAAATTTCTTTTTTAAAGGCAGTCACGGACAAGATTGCTATAATGCGATTAAACATCGCATTTCCATGATAGCTTTTCCACAAAAGCATTCCCTTTTCACAACCTTTGTAAAGCGCATATATACATATTTTTTCAATTAAATATCTATTTATTTTCATACGGATTTGAAGAAATCTTCTTACAGTATAATTTCAATGATATTTCAATAAATTATGTATTCATTTTATGCATGACAAATACTTGCTTAGGTTTATTGTGTCCAATAGACAGCTAATACAAACCCCAAGGCTATTTCAGTATAGACTGGAACCATTGGAGAATGGAGGTACACTCTGTTTACATGTCAATGGTTCACCCTCAGCACTGCATGATGCTACAAAACAAAACAGTGTTTTCTAGTCTGTTGCATGGTTTCCTCTTCCTCTGCCTCTCTCTCTCTCCCTCTCTCTCTCTCTCTCTCTTTTTTTCTTCCCCTCTTGTCTCTCTCTCTCTCTCTCTCTGTCTCTCTCTCTTTCTCTCTCGCTCTCTTTTTCTTTCCTTTGCTTCTTTGTCTTACCCCGCTCCCCGTCCCTCTCCTGTCCTAACCGCACCCCCTCCCGTTTGTATGTCCGTGTGTCTGTCCAGATGTACCCAGCCTTGCAGATCTCTCGTGTGGAAGAGTCCTCCAGTCCTGTCACCATCCCGGCCTGGTGCAAGAAGGGCTGGCACCACTGCCAGATCCGGCCCTTCATCGTCCTTCCGTACCGCTGCCTGGGTGAGACGCCCACGCCCGCTCACCCATCTGTATAGCGCTTTATATAGCGCCTTTCATATCACCACAGTAAAGTGCATTACACTTAATCTTTACAGTTAACCGCCGATGTGTAAGAACCACATCTTGGTGATACACGGCAACCATTTTGCTCACCACCCGTTGAGTTGATTTTGGGATTGAGGGAACAGTTCAGCCAATGCTGGGTGACGAGGAGGGAGCCAGATTGGGAATTAGCTTTTTCCCTGTATGTACGTTACCTGGAGCGGGGCGTACCCCCAGACACACGGCCCAAACGCAGGGGTAAGAAAATAAGCATAAGGGAGCCGTGATGTCACCTTATTTTTAGTGGAGCTAAAGTGCAGTGGTAACAACCAATAGTGCAGTGCTGATGGTGATTGGTGGATACTGTCTGGCTATATGAAATATGTTGCTAACAATATAATCAGTGATTGGTGGAGTTTTATTTCCCATGCTTATGGTTACATCACACCTGTCATATCTGTTTTTTATCCCTGCCCAGATGCCAAACCCACACAAATTTACAATTTAGATCCTGTCAATCCAACCGACATACGGACACAGAGTTCTATGTGGACTTTTGATTGGAGAGAAATAAATTAAAGGAATATTATTGGTTCCAAGCCCACTGAATGAGCAGATCCATGTTCAGTGACACAGCCCTTATTGAAATGTAGTCTGATATATGGTATGGTCAGTAATGGAATGAAAAAGCTTTCAATATATATCAACAACAACTGAATGTACACCACCACGACGACTGTGCAGTCTAAAAGGTCCACTGTTTAATTTGACTGGTGTGTGTGTGTGTGTGTGTGTGAATGGAAAGTAGGTTATTTACAGTATGTTATTATTGATGCATGGATTTGAAGACCCACCTTGTTCCCTCCAGTGGCCCACGGATTTGAGAACCCCTGACCCGTGTAATTTTGTCATGGCAGCGCGTGCCTGTTCTGTGTGAGTGCGCCACACTGTGCGTTGAATGTCAGCCTCGTACGGTGGGTGATCTTGCATCATTCTGGAGCTTGGCCTCAGAGCGGCTCTCTGTCTCCCTCTGTCTTCCTGTGGTGTTACTGCGTCTCACTGACGGGCAGGCCCACATTAAATGGCACTCCCTTTCTCTGCACCTTGCTTACCACCTGAGCCTTTCCGCGTAATGGGATGATAAACGGGTAAACTCCCTTTCTCTCCCCCTTCTTCTCCCTCACTCTCTCTTGCTCTCCTCTCTTTCTCTCTCCCTTACTCAATCTCAGTCGGAGAGTATGTGAGCGAGGCCTTGCTGGTTCCTGACCGCTGTCGCTTCCTGCACCAGGAGCAGATGGACGCTTGTGAGAGCCATGTGTACTGGCACAACATCGCTAAGGAGGTGAGTGGCGCCTCGAAGCTTGACCGAGCCTCTCGGAGAACGCAGCCGATTGGCCGGGCGTCACGCGTCACGCGTCACTGGTGAAAGTCCAGTTCAGAGGGCCGCTGGGAACTGGAGTTTCTGTTCGTCGTGTTCTTTTCTGTTCACCCCATCGCTTTTCCTCTCTCTTCTCCCCTCCCACACACCTCTCCCCCCTCCGTCACTCTCCCCTCCCACACACCTCCCACCTCTCCGTCACTCTCCGTTCACCTGAACCGTACTGAGAGTAATGTACTTTCACATGCACTGCCTAATCAAATATGCAATTACAGCACAAAATAATTACAGTCATAATAACACTAATTCAGATTTGCATGAGAACTCTCTCTCTTTTTCTGTTCTTATCTAACCTGTTTCTCCATTTGTCTTTCTCCCTTATCACTCACTCTCCATCACTCTTTCTTCTTTCCCCATGTCCCATGTCTCCTCCTCTCTCTGTGGCTCTCTCTCTCTCTCTGTCCTCCCCCCCCCCCTCTCTCTCTCTCACTCTCTTTCTCCCTCTCTCTCTATCTCAGGCCTGTACTGCA